>OMLF01013035.1:40776-53339 GCA_900302615.1 Holocentrus rufus | reverse complement strand
AGGAATGCCCCGTGTGTCTGCCAGGGGAGAAAATCCTCAGGACAACAAGAAGGATCAGCGCGTCCCCGGGGAGCTGTGCCACCGGACAACAGGCCAAGTGTCCACAGGGGAACACGGTGGCCCCGGGGGAGGACGCTGGGCGTTCCACTGCAGGAATAAACCTCAATCAACCCTCTGCAATTTTGCATGATGCACTTTTAAGATTTGTTTCAACCTTTTAGTTTTACCCAGAATTCAACTGAAGACCCATGCAAAAACCGAATACAGTAACAAAGCAGGAGAAAAAAAATGAAAACCTGTGAAGCTATACATGAGCAGCATGAGAAAAATGGGCAAAAAGAAATTAGTAGTTAAGGGACATGAGCCTCAATTGTGTTTTCAAGCAGATAAAATGGAAAAAAAAAGTTTTTGTTGGACTGTTAACCCTGTTCTGTATTAATCTGAGTGAACATGCAGGAAAAGGAAACGTGTCACTGCATGGTGAAAAAACATGAGACCTTTTATGAAGACTTTTGAATACTTTCTAAGGCTTTAAATCAAGATAATTTATGTTTAGACTTTTTGAACATTTTAAGCACGAGTGGGCACCCTACAAAAGAGATTTTTTTTGAAAATATCAAACATATATCTGGTGATTTCAGATCTTTATTGGACTGGAGACCACAGATATGAACACAGAGAATAGTATGCTGATAGACATGCCAATCTCTCTCAATTTATACATACAGTTCCTGTAATTCAGTTGGCAGAACCCATCTGGATTTCTGTGTCAGTGCAAATCAGAATGTGTGCGTGTATGTATGTGTGCATGTGTGCATCTGTGTGTGTGTGTATGTGTGTGTGTGTGTTAAGGCTGTCACAGCGTGCTGCATTAAGTGTGTAGAGGCAGATTCTGTGGAGGCTCTGCGGGCAGATTGTTCTGGCCGTCGGCTTCTTGCTCAGCTGGGGCCTTTGCTTCTGAAAGAGATGGGGCAATTTCACTTACTGAGAGGATTTATATCAGAAATTCATACCAACAATAACAGCTGCGTCACACCGCCTCTCTAAACACTCTCCTCTTCTTTACCTTGATCTTCCAGTTTCTGTGTGTCTGGGTGGAACTGCAGTTCTCCATTAGGGCCCGTAGGAGGCTGCCCCTCCACTGCCTGCTGGTCCTTCTGCCTCTGAGACATTTCTAATACAGCCTGACGGAACAAACACAACAACTCTGTCACATCCCATGATCCCACAACAAGCTAATGCCATGACTACAAAGATTTAAGGCTCGGAAATTAATTGCAATACTTTTCTGTCACTGAGCTGGTTTTATCAAATCAAAAACCCCTTATCATGTATCGATATGTATGAGAAAAGCACATCACCTGATCCCTTTAAATTACTGTTGCAACAAAGATGCTAGCTACGATATATTCATTTATAGTTTAGCCTGTTTTATCTGTTTTTAATCTGTAATCTGTTTTAATGTAATTATGTTTATTCTAAGCTGTACAATATTAACATCTGCTGTCTATATACATTTATTCATTATCTATTTTTAATTCTTTTGGGGGTGACCTGTAATCGTTATTATCTTTCTATACTTCTGAGTCAGTAAGAGGGGGGTGCAAGTGTACATATATTAAGGTTTTTTCTTCTGTTTTCATATAAGTAGAACAGGGTTTAAAAAAACGAACCCGATGGGACCCAACTGCTCCTGCTCCTGACTTTTAGCCTCAGTCTTTAGATTTTATGTCTTTCCTATTTATTTTAACTTCTAGCACGGTCGGGTCAGAGCCAGTTACCTGCTGGTACTCCCTCCTCTGGGCCTCCAGGGCTTTGCCTCGCTCCTTCAGCAGTTCCTGTTCCTGACGCAGCGTCTCCGCCCTCCTCTTAAGCTCCTCCTCTTTGTCCCTTAGCTCCGCCTCAAACCGCTGCAGCTCCGCCTCTGTGTACACCGGCTTGGTGTCGTCCAGAGTCTGGAGGGAGGACAGGGAGCGTTCATGTTATTCAAACACGCAGTAATAGAACATGTACAGTACACTAGTGTCAGACTGATACAGGTTACCAGTGCAACATTGATCAGTCAAACAATAAATACGTGATCTGCAACACATCCATCATATTAGAGGTGGACGGTGCTGACTGGCTTTACCTCCCACTCTTTAGCATTATTGAACTCCTTCTTCTCTGTAGATTTGAGGAACTCTTCCAAGCTGACGAGCCGATCTTTGTTTACATCCACCTTTAACCGAGAGAGAGAGAAACACAAGCTTCAACAGCCAGCAAAACAGAGAGAGATGGAAAAAAATAAAGCCAAGCAAAGGCAGAAAAATGATGGTTTAAAAAAAACTGACATTCTTCATGACATGCTCCCTCATCCTCAGCCTCTCTTCCTCCATCTCCATCATATCGTCCTCCTCGTTCTTCGGGTCATAGACCTTCTCCAGCTGGAAGAGGAAAATGAACTGATGTTAGACACCGTGCAAGCATTATGAAACAACAGCATCATATCAGAGGGACACTGCGGTTATCATCTCTGTCAGGTTATAGCCTTGTATTTTTAAAAAGTTTCAGGTGTGCTCTTAGTATCTTTATATTGTCATTGGAGGTAACGTTAACATATTATTGTTAAACATTCTTCAACGAGCATGTGGAACAGGAAGCTTTTTCTCTCCCGAACATTTTGTTTATTGTGTCTATTAAGTCAGTTGCCTTTTCGTCTCTCTTTTCCTGCACATGCTCACATGTGAAAAACAGTTGAGAAATGCAAGTAAGGGTTCACGTGGCCCAGTAATTGGGTTTCTCCAACAGAAAGCTACCTTTGTGAACTGGATTTCTCTCAATCCCTTGCCCCAATTATAGAAACAGCCTTTCCTGCTTACATGGCATTTGAGAAATCAGATAAATGCCTATACGTGGAAAATCACCACATTAGTGAAGTGCATGTAAACGCAGTAAGTGTGAGAGCTGTTAACGAGGTGATAGTACCCAAAACAGGGATCCTTACCTCCTTTGTGAATAGAGCCTCTAGCTCCTGCTCATCTAAAACACCATCTTCATTTGTGTCTAAACATACACAGAGAACAAATTAGAACCTCTTCTTCATGATGAACCCATCAGTATGATATGAAGGAGAGAAATTGAAGGGAAGAGGTGGCACTCACCGTGCAGTTTGAAGAAGGTTTTGGGGTTGAACTCCTGTGGATCCAGTCCGTCTGTCTCTTCCCACACCTCTCGCAGCTGAGCCACACTGCCCTGGGTGTGAGAGGTGACAAGACAAGAATAAGTGAGAATGACTGAGTGATTTCCACGTTCTTCCAATGAGGACCAACACGAATGCATTCGTGTGTACCGGGACGTTGACTTTGGGGTGCTGGCGGTGTTTGTCCTTCAGCTCCTGCATTCTCTTCTCCTCCTTCTCCCTCTTCTCCTGGTCCAGGCTCTTCAGGTACTCCCGTCTCTCGTGCTCCTTCAGCATCTCGTAGCGTTTGAACTCCTCGTGCCTTTCGGCGTCGTAGTTCTCCAGATCCTTGGTGGCCTGGACAGAATGCCGGTGAGACAGAAACTCTTTGAGGCAGTTTCAAAAGACTGAGCACAAGAACGGACAGATTGACAAGAACAATGGAGAAAAACAGTTCAGCTAGAATGTAAAATGAGACATGGCCGTAGTGAACATGAACTCCCCCCATGATCAGCAAAATCCTATCAGCAGTGTATGAGATATCGTGAAATGGACAGATGAATGAAAGAACAAAAAGCAACAAACAGTTGGACGGTGACTCTTTTCGTCGTGGGCTACAACAGAAAATGAGGAAATCTGGTGTTTCAATTATCGCTGCAAGCTGTTACCGTTGAGATAAGCAGCTCAAGGTCTTTGGCCTCAAAGGTGTTCTGATTGTGCGGATCCAGATGTTCAAACTGCTTCAGCAGGGAGGCGTGATCCATCTGGAGACCTGGGGAGCAGATGGATGGATTACAGACCACATGCCAAGACATTTACAATGATTCATCCATGAATCTGTGATCCGCTCTGCACTGCTCGGTACATCTGATCCGTGTCTGTGCACATGACTTGTCCATGTTACTGTCATCACATTTCTGCACAGATGTTACCTCCATTTCTAACTTGTCACTGATAATGTGATGAGTTTATAACAGATATTTGCATAGCATTTAAATACTTGTTGTTAGAGATGGAACAATTTATCATTAGACCACTGGTGCTGGATGAGATTAGCTTCAAAAAGCAATCTGTATTGGTCCGAAAAGTATTTTTACCTCAATAATTGGCTGGCTGTTTAGTTTAGCATGTCTGTGACCTTTTTATTTCTAGAAATGTGTCATTAATACAAATGTCAAATTAGCAACACAGTAAAACAGTCTCTTGTGTACAAGACAATTATCTTAACACAGGCCTGTCTAAAACTGCAAAAAAAAAAAAAAAAAACATATTGGCATTGTATTCATTATGGGTGGGAAACATGGAGGGATGATGTTGGATATCAGCACCAGCTTTATTTGTTGTCCCATCTGTACATCTTATAATATGAACAGTGACAAATGCACACTTGCACATGGATTTGAGCTTGTAAATCTGTCCAGGAAGATTCTGTATTTTCATATCTATTATTTGTGGTGTTATTTTATGTATCTTTGTTTTATTTAATAATTATCTCACTATCTTCAATACTTCTCATTTATCGTAGTCTGACCTGCATCTTATTCTCTGCTGCTGCAACAACACAAATCCCCCACCTGGATTATTACATTACATTTTATCTAATCTACACATATGGGTAAACACACACACTCTCTCTCAATCACTCACTCTGTGTGTTGGTGCTGTCCAGTTTGGCCTTGAGCAGCATCCTGAGACGGGACACCTCCTGCCTCTTCAGCTCATCCAGTCGAGTCCTGACATGGTGACCCACAAGGTCCAGCTCCTTACTGAGACGACCATTCTGACGGATTAACACAAGACACCCAGCATTAAATGTCAGATACTGTTATGACTTCCAAATTCTTTGTTTGAGCAAGAATGAGAGCGAGAAACAGTAGCCAAGATAGTCTCTAACCTTGATATCCTCTGTGTTAGCTGTCTGGAGTTTCTCTCTGAAGTGAGGGTCCGTCTCTAAGACCTCGATTACCTCTCTGAGATATCTGTCGTAGTACAGGCCAGTGTCCTGCAAGAGTTTGTTGTGATATACAGATTATCAGTAGCACGTAAATGTACACAGGGGTAATAAACTTACTGATCTTACATCAATAGACCAGGACTAGTGTTAAAAGAAAAAAACGTGATATTGACCAACAGTGGCTATTTGAGTACAGAGCATTACCACATTCTCATCCTGTTTTTCCTCTTCAATATGGACTTCCTGTTTGTCTCCATTACGCTCGATAGGTACTGACCAGACCTCTGCTGAGATGGATAAAAGCAGCAGCAGCCAGCGAGGATCCCAGTTCATCCTCCTTTAATATACACGTACACAACAATGAAGGCGACAATATTTCATCAGATTTACAAGCCACACATCTCAGCAGACCAAGAATGAGTGAAAGAGAGAGACTAAAGCCTAGAAACGTCAACATGAGCATGGTGTCAATGGTCCTACACAATAGCTAGCACCACGATGTGCCAAAAAATAACGCCAAATTCCGTTCGCAACACCCTTGCTCAACGCCATGTTTAAATACTTTTGACTTCAAACAAGCTGATAGTTTCCGGTCTGCTCGGTCTTCAATTCGGTACACAACAGCATAACTAGTTGAGTTGTTATTCCTTCAACCTTATTGTGAATCACCTATAAATTTACATTTTGGTCAATTCGATGTTGCTGCTTGGTGGACCATTGTATGCCGAATTTACCAGAAGACCTTGAATATTTATAATAGCTCTTACGTAGTTTTCCATGATGCGCGTGTATTTGTCCACATGCAAGGAAACACTGAAGTAGCGGATGTCCTGAATGGAGTTCGGCAATAGTGATAACACAGGGGATAACGCAGCGAAATGAACAGGGTCGGTGCAGTTTACGGCACAAGCAGCCCAACGTAATAACGCTTATAACAACACATTTTCTATATCATAACCGTTTTCGTGACTAATTGTTATTTCAAGCAACGACTTTGTGGATGCAAATAGGCGTTACAGAGGCGGAGGTTGCTATTTGCACAAGGCGGATCTTTCCGTAGCTGTGGTCAACAACAACAACAATGAAATACCGAGTCGTGTATCTCCAAGTAAACGTTCAATTGTTCAATTTTCAACAACGTTTAAAATTAACGTTCAATTTAACGATTCACAGATTCCCTTTAACCTTTCCCTCGCTCGTTAAGCTAGATAACGCTGGTTTCTTGTATCCATCCAACATTTCTCGGTATTTTTTTCACCCTTTAAATCAGGCAGATATAAAAAGTAAAATTGTGGTATAATTACAGCAAATGATATAATACAGAAAGGTCTCTCGGTGGTCTCCTACCGTAAGTATTGTTTTTTCCTGTATCGGACACAATCCTCTGATGTATTGCTTAAACCGAAATGATTTTGCGTTGGAGGCACAGGGTCGAAGGAAATAGACGTCATTCACATGAGACTTACTGTAGTCTGCAGTTCTAGTAGCAAAGAGAGACGCCCACTCCCGTCGCTTGCCCTAACCTTAACCTCAGAGGAGTGGGCGTTTCTTGTATTGAAGTAGGCGTGTATTGCACTATGGAGGTGTGTGTACTGGGTGCAGGCCTGATATAGGCCTACTTGTCTTCAAGTGCTATGGGAAATGTTGTCAATATAACGTTTATCCACTTGAACGACGTGCGGTAAAGACCGGAAAGCCTTGGTAAAAAGTGCGAAATAAATTCAATAAAATTAATTAAAATAAAGTTACATGCTTATGTGTTTTTTTCTTCAGCTTTATAAAATACCAGCCATCAGAGAAGTTCTCGAGGGTCCATTTTATTATTTCCCACCAAAACCAGTGGAATACGTGATATCTGATTTTTCCTACAACTTTTTATGTCAGAAACTTTCTACACCTGTAGGTATCATTGTCCCAATCCAGCCAGCATCCCTTCTCTTGGAGTCATTGAAGTAGTAGTAGTTGTAAAAAATAGATGGATGCAAGGTATGTACAAACATTTTTAATTATTTTGAAAAATAGATCTGTTGTGTATATAATTCAGCACCTCATAACACAAACACAAAGTCATTGCGGATTGAAATAAATTAACATCAAAAGAGGCCATGCAATTGCACATGATAATAAATAAAATATATAAATAGTATGCATAAAAATAACATCTAGGCCTACGTTAAAATTATAATTAGAGTCACAGTGAAATAGATAAAATATGGCACAAATAACTCACAAAAGAACACAGTTGCAAACATGCTCATAAATAAATAAGTTTAAAAATAAATTAACAGTCGCTCAATAAAGTAATTTCAAAATATAAAAACAGGTAGGACATTTTGAGGTCATAATCAATTTATATCAGTTTGACTGATGAACTTGAAGGCTCTGATTAATTCCCACTCTCTATCCAGCAGCTGATTCGGTGTTTAGAACTCAATCTCTCTCATATCAGTGGGCGTTCCTGCTCTTTCACTCTCCACCTCCTCATCTTTCTCCTGGAGTCCGCTCCTCAGCCGCTGTCTGAGGGCATATTCGATCATTTCACTGTAGCACTGCAGCACAGTCTGTAACGAAAGAGAGAAAAAAATAGAATATGAGTACAGATAATAAATGAAAATGTGCCTATTTGGTCTCTCATCCACATGATCCCCTAAAAGTCTGTTATCTGCTATTTGCTGCTGCTCACTAATATCTTTGTCTTTATGCATGCATGAAACTACTTTTTATTGCTTCTTCCATCAGATGAGAAATGGTTTGCAGACTGAAGCTTTGCAGCTGCAGTGCCTATACTTACCAGGTCTGCCTCGCACAACTCTGCCAGTGCTTCACTCATCTGAGCCAGCTGGCCTGACCCTCTGCTGCTCAGCCCTCGCATGGCCGAGTTCAGGGATGCTGCGGCAACAAGTGACGGAGGGGCTCCCAAGAAGCGGGAGTCGCAGACACACATGGCCACCAGCGTGTCGCTGTGACGCCTCAGGGTGGAGAGCAGCTCCACAGAGTCAGACCCCCCAGCTCCCCTCTGCTCCACGGAGGCGACGAAATGCGGGAGGAAGTCCTGAGGAGTGACCGCTGCTGTGTCCCACCGCAGAGTCGCAAGGATGACGCGCTCCATTTCCTGGTGGAGCAGGAGTGAGTCAGAAATGCACAAAGTGTTGTGTGGTCATGTGATACAACCAGTGATGGAGCTGTGAATGGAAAGCTAAAGTTGGGTTGACTGTGGCCTCAAGTTGGTGCTCACTCTAAGGCATCACAAGTATTAATTTATGCTTTTCCCCCTCATAATACCAGATCCTTATGGAGCTTCAGTCTCAGTCTGAGACCCCTTAGTGTGATGTGTATACTCTGAGTCTTATCTCTTAAAGATTAACTGTCTGAAAATGAATGAAATTCTATACATTTCTTTCAAAATGTATTTATTTATTTATTTATTAGGGGTAGTTTTCTTTTATTTCCTTTAAAAAAAAAGACTACACATTCCAACAAAAATGCAATTTCATAGGCCAAAATTGTGATTTTTAATTATTTTTAAAGAAACAAAATGAATTTTCTGAAATAAAAGGGTTAAATAAAACATGTCAAACAAGTCTGTTTGGGGTTCAGAGGGTCAGTGTGAGCCTAGAGAGCTGTATAGACTGTATTCATGCCAAAAGATGGGTCATCTGAGTTCAGATGGGCTCACTCTCCACTGCATCTCTGATTACTAGGTAACGGATGTTATATCTGACTGACTCACCCGCAGGTTGGAGGGCAGGAAGCTGTATTCGGCTGCAGCGCAGAGAGTGTCGGCGGTGACGTTCTCGCACTCTGTGAGCTTTGAGGCGATGAGGATGCAGGCGGCAGTCAGGCAGTACGGAGAGACGGGCAGAGTCAGAGAGGCAGACAGGAACCTGTCCAGCAGAGAGACCGACAGGGGGAACACTGGCTCGTCACAGCCGCTCTCGCAGCACACCTGGAGAGGAGACGGAGGAGAGAAGAAATCACAGCTGCTGCCCTGCCAGAACTTTTCAGACTACATGGAGAGAAATTGAGAAGTTGGGGCATGACGGTGAAAGTGGGTGATTTCGTACCTCCAGGGCCCATTTGGCAAGCTCGTCCCTCCGCTGTGGGTCCCGCTGGATGAGGGTGATGTAGAGCATGGAGGGCATGTACCTCTCCTCCACGTGCAGCAGCCTCTGGATCACACGCTGCCCGGACACGGTGGGGTCCCAGGCGGCCCGCAGCTGGGCCGAGCCCCCTGTCTGGCCCTGGGCCCGGGCGAGGCCCTCGCTCTGGGCCCGGTCCTGTCCCTGGTTGTCCTCCGCCTCCTCCTCGCACCACAGAGACACACACATGCCTTTGTCCGTACACGCAGCCTGCTGGGAAAAACATGAACTTGTCTCCATCCTGTGAGAAAGAAACACAACAGTCTGTGTTGCTCTGTCAGCTGAGGAAACAGGGAAAACGATCCAGCCCTCTGTTTTGCTTGGAGGTCCACTTTAGTCCGTGTTAAAGTTGTTTCGAGTGTTTCCTCTTGTGGCGCTGGGCTGAATCTGACTGCTCAACTATCTTCTCTGAGTTTTATACCCAGCAAAGAGAGAGAGGGAGAGGGAGAGAGAGGGAGTGGTGCTGAGGGGAGGACGATAAAAAAACAGAGACCGTAGAAAGGGGTGGCGACCTGTTGAGTGACATAAAATAATAAGAAGACAACAATGCGGCCTGCGCAACAATTGCTCCAACAGGTGGGGAGAGGGAGAAAGAGAGAAGGAGGGAGGGGAGGAGTAAGAGGAGCAGACAAGGGAGGGAGTGGCCCGCAGGGACAGAGCAACAGCTTGTCTTCGACAGTGAAAGAGAAGGGGAGGGAGGAAAAAAAAAAGAAAAGGCAACGAGGGGTGAGAGGCAGAGAGACAGAGAGCGAGGAGAGAAAAGGTCATCTCCACACTCTGACAATGGGAATGGATAACAAAAGGATGAGAGTGTTTGTTTACAAGGAGAATATCGAGGGGAATTATGAGGATATTATGTATGTATGTGTCATTTTTATCAGCTGGTGGCAGTAAGAGGGGGAATATTTCAAGGTGGCACTGAAATATTCTTAAATTCTGATCTATTTCATGCCGTTTTGCCTGCTGTTGAATTGAGTGGGTCTTCCTACCTTGAGGACAGGAGCTGCTGACCCTGTAAGAAATGAATTAGTTTCAATTAGGGTTTGACCAGTTTATCGGTTTATTGATATATTGGACCGATTGAGTATCAGATATTGCCCTGTCCATATCTTCCCTTCATCTTCTTATTATCTCTTTGTTCATTTTGTTTATTCAAACTTTAAAGAGTAAAGTTCAAATATAAAGATACTGAATATCGGCACAAAATATCAGCTATTAGCAGTTACAGTTAAAAGAAAAAAAAATCAGAATCAGTGCCAGTCTAAAAAACAAACAAACTAACAAACAAAAAAAAGACATATCAATCAAATTCTGGTTTTAATTCAGAGTTTAGTATTCTGTAATGGCCTTAATTTTCTTTTTTTTACACCTTGATAAGAGAAAAAAAAACAGTCCATCAGTTTCCTGTAACGCTGTCACAACTTTGCATTTGACCTCAAAGTACATCATCATCACAGTTCCTCACAGTGGACGTAGATTTTAAATTAAATCCTGTTTCTGTAAAATGTGTCCGTCAAGCTCCTGGCGCAGAGCTGCCTCTCTCTCTCTCTCTCTCTCTCTCTCTCTCTCTATTCTCCGAGGAATCTCATTGTCAAAGCAACCTGTGTCCCGTCGGCCTCCCCTCCCTGCGCCTGTGGCAATCTGCTCCCCCTGTTTAAAGAGCAGCGAAGCCACCGGGGAGGGCCGGGCGAGGTATGTGCAACAGACAGTGGAGCCAGGCAGGTCAATGAGCCGTATTGTCTCCCTTTACAAATCAGTGTCAGACAACAGCCCCTGGCCTTCTGCCTGCTGCTGGCTCCTCACACACACACACACACACACACACTTCACACATTCAACTCTGTGCGCACACTTTTCACACGCACCCTGGGGACTCCTCTGACGGTCACAATGGGGTCGCACTCACCAGTGGAGAATACAGATTGTATTTGACACAGTCATTACAGGTGGCGTTTCACACATTAAGGCTTCATTGGCAGCTCGTGTTTCAAATAGGCTTTGAAGAGAGGGATATTCTGACAACACACCCTGATCATGTTCATTTGAGTGGTGTAAATAATTCATGTCCCATTCAACAGATAGGCCATGACCATTTTGTTAGTTTTTTGCCACTATCAGTGAGGGCTGGGAGATAAGGACAAAATCAAATATCATGACATCTTTGACTGAAGACCTCGATTTTGATTTTGTAGAGATGACTTCTGATTCTTGTAAGATATTTACATACAAGAGATTTTTCATAAGCAGTAATTAGTGGATATGATGACGAAGCAAGTAGAGACAAATAACAAAACAGGTACAACAGTCTAAAAAGTTCAGAAAATTGCCTTTAAAACCAAAACCAGGAAAAGACAACACTTGTGCCAGATCACCATATTACAATATAGTCTAGTCTCATATCACAGTATTGATACAGTATTGACATATTACCCAATCTATCATTACAGGCTGATTTTCAAATAGTGAAGGTTGACAAAACCAGAATAGATCCTGGATGTAATAATGGTGAGTGGAGAATCAGGAGCAATTTGATTCAGCGTTGATCGTTGTCAAGTCCATTTTGAATAAAATGTGTATTTGTCATGTAGCAACGAGCAGTGTGATCAATTTTATCCATGTCTCAAACAGCTCAGACATCATCGTCAGGTCCTTGACATTAATCTGATATACAGCAGACTAACTCCAGGCTGACAGCAGTGGTGTGTTGGTAAATATAAAAGTGGGTGAACTAAGACTTCCAGGCAACAATTTATAATTCACAAATGCATTGTTTTATGCTTTCTCCCCTATGGAATCTCCAATACTGTGAATTTATATCATATTTATATCAATTTATATCCTCTAAAAGAAAAAAGACTAGTGATTTTGATTATCACACCAAAAAATCTTCATTAGTATGAGCAGGTTGTATGAACCTGTTTGGGATATAGAGACGAGTCAGTCTTAAAAAGAGGGCTGGAAAACTGAATTGTCTGGGTGTATCTTCCAATATATCCCTCTTTGTTCCTTTAAAGTGAGAACAACAAAGTGTCCAGAAAATGTAAGCATTACACAGCAGAATGAATGTAGCCTGCAACACACAAAATCCATAAATGGCAACGATAAAACCATCATGGAACATGTGAAATCGCTGTCAGCCACTGATTTTTTTTTCTCATCCACAGAAAAAAAGACGGAGTAAAAATCATCAACTGCAGATGAAAGCTTTTCTAAGACGCCCAGAATAATGACAACAACAGACAATAATCCTCACACACTCGGTCGATTGTGGCATTAGTGAGAGGATATGGGGTTTAAAGCTGTTGACAAG
>OMLF01013035.1:15004-40469 GCA_900302615.1 Holocentrus rufus | reverse complement strand
CGGGACAGTGGAGAACAGAGGTCCCATTTTCCCCCCAGCCTTTCACCTCACACAGACACCTGCTGGTCACTGGGGGGAGGAGAGGAGGAGGGGGGGAGGCCAAAGTTTAACCAGTTCACAAGTTAAGACACTACATAAAAATAACAAAGTATCGTATAGTTGCTGGGTTTTTTTATTTTCAAACTGAGGTTCTCAGAGTTTGGCTGCAAAACGGCGTATGGATTTCACATTTGCCCTTTCAACCCTGTTTATCTGACAAATGTCTGACTTTGATCGGCTGCTCAGAGGCTTAGAAGTTATCTATTTGTTAAGCTGCACCCAAAGCACTGTAGTCTTTCATCACATTCAACTCTTGCCTTTATATCAGAGTGAGAGTTCACTTTTGCGAGACAGACTAAAAAAAAAGGATGGAAACGTCTATGGTATCAACCTTTGATTCAAAAAAAAAAAAAAGATCAGAAATAAAGATTGAACAGCTGTTCTGGTAGGATTCATCTGTTTATTTGGTAATAATCAGTGGGTGAAAATGTTATGACATAATATAGATAATTACAAACCTAAAAACATTGCAATGCTGCATGTAAAATCTATAAGGCATGCAAAAATATTGCATAGGGCTGGAATGGCGTTATACAGTACTAACAATGCGCTGCCAGTGAGATTTTCCTTCAACTTCATCCCTTTTGAGTGACAGTGGCAAGTGCAAAGAGTGTGTGTGTGTGTGTGTGTGTGTGTGTGTACAAGGACATTTAAACAAAGCGCAAGAGAGCGCAAACCGAGAAGGAGACGACGATAACGTAACCAGCCAACATGTAAAATAGCAGCATTGTACAAAAAGAACAGGGAGGAAAAGAAAAGCAAAAAGCGATAATCTCGCGCAAAGACGTGTAAACAAATGACAAGCTGGAGGAGTCGACGATGTACGTAAAGAAAAAGAGCACTGCAAATACAGCTATAGTGTTTAAACATCTTGGGTAATAACATTCATATACATATATTAGAAAAAAAAGAATAACACTCAACATTGCCGCCTAACTCTTACAGATGGTAGCAACAGTCTTCATCCTCCACTGCGCTGTACAGTTTGATAAGTCTCTTTCATTGGATTCCAAATAACCATAATGCATCTCTCTCTCTCTCTCTCTCTCGCTCTCCCTTCAAACATACATCTCTTTGTCACTTTCCCGCATCGTTCTGATCCACTGCATCCTCATAGTTAAGGGTAGGTGGGGACGTACGCTGGGCCGGCTGCAGCAGCCGCTCCTCCTGATTGGCTGAGGAGGCGCTGCGTCTCGCTGCTCTCTGAGTTGGGACTCTCCTCCTCGGAGCTGGAGGGGCTGCGGAGACCGAGGACCTCCTGCACCTTGACTGGAAGCTCCTGGAGGAGAACAGAGTAGAGGGATGGCATCAGATTCCACGGCTTTTCAAGTTGAAATGATTCACACAATTCGATTTTTTAATATTCATTCCGGGTTAGGGTTTTGTTGTTCATGTTTCTCGAAAATGGTGAGCAGTATGATTTACAGGGCAGTTTGGAAAGAAGAAACAACATCCAACAAACTCACAGCAAGAACAAAATCATAACCCAAAACAAAATCACAGTCCAGCTACTAGGCCCATCAGAACAGCAGCACTCTCATATATTCAGTTAATATGAGCTGTTGGTCATCCTACCTTGCACTGGACCAGCTGGAGATAAATGGCCTCTCCTCCACGCAGCACCGTCTGCAGGTCCAGCTTCATCGTGAGTTCATTGATGTGCTGCAGAAAAGAAAGACATGAGTCCAATACTCGATGATGAAGAACGGTGTCACAGTTCAAAGCTTTTACCAGCAATGACAATGACGCACATCCCAAAAACAAATCGGACGGGTGCTGGATCAAGATATGCCTTGCAAAGCTGAAATAAATAGATCTATAGATGGATCTATTTAATTAAAAAAGTTCAAAGCTTTCCCAAAAAGAAACTCTAACACACTCACACACCTTCAGAATTGTGTTGAAATCGTGGTCTGAACCAATCAGCTCCCCTCTCTGGGACTCCAGGATGGAGCAGGCGATCAGCAGGTGGAAGTTGTCGCAGGGCAGCCGAGTCCAGAGGACCTGAGCAGGAAAACAGGAATAGTACACGTCCTCACTTCTGATTGGCTGAGTTACATTCAAAGATGTAGGAAGCACCTGTAGTTGCATGACAATTTAAAGGTACGCTTTGCAAAACTGCAGAGGCTTTAAGTGAAGACCATTTAGACTAAAAAAATAAGTAAATAAAATTTAAAAAAAACATGTACTTTGATGGTTTAGTATATATCGTTCTCATTGTCTTAGCACACTATTAAATTGCCTGTTTATTTATTTCATTTTTTTGTCAGCTGAGCATTAAATTTTGCACAAGGCACCTTTAAATGTTAATGCACTAAATGAAAATTAACACCAGGTATTTAAAAGTCTAAGCAGTCTTATCTTAAACACCAATGTAAAAGTGCAAACATCAGTCGTAATCCACATCAGACTGGCTATTGAATTGCAACAGAAAAGTGCTACTTGTTTGTAGATAAGATATCCCTATATGTGCAATAAACAGCAAAGGAGGGTTTTTTTTTTCTCAGACTTGAGTCGTATTCAAAGATAAGAGTTTCTGTTTGTAACTCCAGAGAGAGGACTGCAGGAACTGCATCGAACTTCACAGCAAAGTGTGAAGAAGAGACACAGTTAATAAGATTCAAATTTTGCAATAACACAACTTCATAGATTTGTAGACACGGCTCAATAAACAACAGATGATTTACAGATAGTAATTTTCTCAAGTGCTGTAATAAAGCCCGACAGCATCCAGGTACAGAGGAGTTAGGTGTCTCATTTCTGGTGGACTGATTTCAGTGTCTATAGTTTAAGTATTTCAGTGTCACACAAAAATATATGTATATACATTATATAACATGCTGATGTGAATGTGGCCGCTGTGCTCTCACCTCCCACAAAGTGAGGATGTCCTCGAAGGAAAACTCTCTCTTGAACCAGATGAGCAGCCAGCGGAAACAGAAGCAAAGAGAGCCGCTGTCCTGAGAGTCTGATGGACAGAAAGAGACAGAGCCATTTTTTTCTTCTTATTCTTCTTTTTTTTTATCAGCTATCCAGTGACAAAGTAGAATGAAAGGCCATTCTGCTCTGTGTGAATCAGTAACAACTCATCAACATAGCAAACTGAGAGTAACTTTGTGTTACTTTGTGACAGTCTGTCTTTTCAATGCAATACAACCCACATCCTGTATATATGCTGGAATTTCAGTTTGTTTTCATATTCTCATATTTGCTCATTTGTAATATATTTTAATTTGGAACATATCACAGTTTTCATTAATCTTTCTAACACATGTTCTACTGCTGCTATTTTGCACACCCTGCCTTCATGCTATAAATCCTCAGCTTTTCACACTTTTCATTCACGTCATGTTTAATAGCCCCTCAAACATTTCCACACCATTTTCTTTATACTCACTTATATCCATTTTTCTTTGCAGGATCCTATTAACTTCCACTAGAGTGACCCACTTCCCCTCAGGGATCAGTTTATTCTAATCTAATCTCTAATCTAATCCAATGTGACTGGATGAATGTTGTCTTACTAACCCAGGTAGTCGCACAGCTCCGGGTCCAGAGCCTTCAGCAGGATACTGAGCTGAAGGAGCTGCTGCTTCATGGCCTCCTGGGACTCTTCAAAGTTCTGGTGCTGCAGACAGAGAAAGAGAAAAAGACCTATTACTCACAGTAAACTTTTGCTTTATTTATGGAGATGGGTTCATTCAATACCTGAACACCACAATCTTATTTAAACTCTTATTGAAAAACCCTCACTTTCCAAAATACTGCTGTGTGTGTGAGGAGATGATGTCAATGAGAGCCAGATAAGGCAGTTTAAAAGAAAACCAAAGGCTTGTTGAATGGTGTGGAATATGCAGCTCCGAGGCACATCGCATTTCACAGCTCATAAAATCCCATTCAGTTTGAACCTCTAACAAAGATCTCATTGACAGACATCCCTGTCAATCTAAACCGCAATCCACCGCTGTGAATTTAGTGGTGTCTGCAATTGACATGCCCGAGAAAAACGATGAAATTTGCATTTGCGCTGGAATCAATAGATTGAACACTTGTATTTCACTTTCTATCTGCACACGATCCTGACTACGTACCACCAGCTCCATGAAGCCTGTCAGACACCAGAAGGACTCCACCTCGTTCTGGGTAACAAACAAGAGAGGAGCCAGGAGGTCGCTCATCCCCTGGACATAGCCTGGACAGGAAAGGAGACAAACACAAGAGTCAAAGGGATAGCATATCATTTTCTGGCAGGCTGAGATCACCAGAGACATCACTTGAACAATTTCAAAGTCAGTTTCAATAAAACAATGCCAGAGAAAGGTGGACTGATCCAGCTCCCAAGTACTCATATTCAAATTGGCAAATAAATCTGCACTGATGTTGGTGAAATGCATGAAAATGAAATGCTCCTATTTGTGTGTTATTGTGCAGTTTCATCAGCAGAGCATTTTTTGTAAATACATTTTATCCAGCCTGGATTAATTCACTGTTCTTTACCTGTTAATTACAATTACATTCAAAATGCAGTTTTTGAATGTAATGACTGAATGTGTTTTCTTCCTCTGTCAAAGCTTGTTTTTTAACATTTGAGATGTGGATGGACATTTAAGACAAAGACTAGACATATCATGCAACTGATAAATAAATACACACCAAGGTCAAAGTTGTACATGCAGTACGTCATGAGCACGTCATGAAGCAGAGTCAGTCCTGGATTGTCATTCCCAGAGAAGAAGGTGTTGTGTCTGTCTGTCCTGCTGACGTCCCTCTCTGTCACAACACAACAAAGACAGTTAAACTTCAAGATCTACCTCCCTACCAGGCAGAAGACATTGTTTTTTTTTTGTTTTGTTTTGTTTTGTTTGTTGGCAGAGCTGACCTATCAGGTTGCGGTATCCTCTGAGGAGCGAGTTCCTCATCTCCTGCTCTTCGCTGACAGATTTCCACTGCACTTTCATCCTGAAGTATTCATCCCTGAGGAGACAGAGGGGAGGTGAGCTGGTGGACCACTTTAAAAGATGTGGTAATGGTTGAATTTAAGGGGGCCACACAATTAAAATACAAACGTTTTAACCCGCAGGATGTCCTCCCTCTCTTTGGCAGTGCTGTTCCACGGATAAAAACCCAGGAGGAACTTCCACGCCTCTTTCCTCAGGGATGGCGTGATGCCCTGTTAGAAGTAATAAAGGCATCGAAAAATGAGCGCGTTTGCCTGAACGATGTAACAATGTCACAGTTGTCAGAATGAGGGAAAAGATGCGTTACAAGATTGACAGTCCTACCCCTCTGAAGACCAGCTCTTTGATTCTCTCTGGGTTCTGCACTCGCCCCTCGGGGTCCAGAAACTCATCCCACTTGTCCAGAGGTTTTCCCCTGCTCACCTCTGGTCTGGGGCCAAGCTCCGCCCCCTTGATTGAACAGACAGAAATAAATACAGACAGAAACATCCATCACTCTGACTGTACTGTCTCCTTCAACATCTGCAATCTCTCCCTATTAGATCCTGGCATTCTTTCTCTTACACAGGTGATGAGTTCAAAGCCGGGCTCTTCGTCAGGTAGAGATGGTGCACTGGGGTCCTGAGCAGAACGGGGGTGGAGGGGGGAATCTGGAGGCCGCAGGGCCCCCCTGAAGAAATTGGTGACTTTGGAGAATCCACCGAAAGTAGTGGCATAGGGGTCCTGGATGAATCTCTATTCAAGGAGAGAGAGAAAAGAATTACAAACAGAAACAGGGGTTGAGGCATTTTTGATGTAAAGACACTTTGAAATGGCATCTTTCTTGATTTGAGGTATTTCCTGTTGAAACACAATGTTGTGGCAGGAGGTTAAATTATATTTGAAGGTTTTATTGGTTGAATTATTTATTTATGCCTAATGGTGCAGCATGAGGTCATCATTAAAGATGCAAAGGGGTATTGAGTAATCTATGACCTTTATCACCCTCTAGCTGTGATGAGTGGGTAATGCAATGCAATGCAACACCACCGGTTGAACTTCTCTGCTCTTACACAAGTTTCTCTCTGGTGTAAAATAAAGTAAAAATAAAACTGCTTTGTCATTTGCTTTTTCCAGCCTGAAAACAAAGATTTTAAGTGTTGTGAAACTCCAGTGGGTGGGGAGGTTTTGTTCCAAAACAGAAAAAGGGCTGGAAAAGATTTTAGAATGGCAGAAATCTCAGCACCTAGATAAGTAATCACTGAATCAATTGTGCTGATCAATTATGGTCATTTTGTGCAGTGGGTCAGTAAAGATTCTTGCTTATTAGTCCTTTAAAATGCACAATGTAGCCTCTCTCTGACCTCCTTCAGAAATATTACATACAAAAAAAATATATATATACAAAAAAAACCTACCGACACAAGATCAGAGCCTCCATCATCAAGGAGTTGCAGCTCATCAAAGGACTGAGAGAGGGCACCTGAATCATGAGGGTAGGCAAGGAAGAGCCGCCCATCGACTGGTGACCTGAAGATAACAGAGCAAAACATACAGTAAGATCATGTGATGTTGCTCCAGGCATGTGAGGAGTCAACAGAGATGCAAACAGAGCTGTACTGTACGTCAGCTGCGTAGGTCATCATCATGAAATGCACTTTTTTTTTGGTCTGGTTGTACTTACTGGGCCAGGATGATGTAACGCTGCAGGGCCCTCAGCAGCTCCCTGGTTCCCCCTCTGTGGAAGTGCAGAGGAGGCAATGGGTGGCCTCCTCGACTAGTCAGCACCAGGAAGTTCCGGCCCAAGGAGAACCGGGCCCTCCGGAGGGAGTATAGCTCTGAGAGAGGCAGGGAGAACGACCACTCGCCTGAGAACAAAAGGAAAAAATTGAGCCGTTTAGTTAACAAAATGCCTGGAACTGGTTTACCAAAGCAAAACAGAATTTCAATCCTAAAAATAAAAAAAGTCTCCCCTGATTCATATCCATGCTGTACCTGAATCTTTGACTGGAACATGCTCTCGATCTTTCTTCACTGTGCTGATGACGGCCCAGTCTGGCTCATACCCCGGGTCAAAGTTCGTGTCCTCCTCCCCTCCTTCTCCATCCTGATGGGCAGGAAGCATGAAAATTATGTGTGAGTTTACAGTTCAGAAATATGGACAAAATCAAATATCACATTGTCTTTGACTGAAGACTTCAGGATGTTGTGACAATACTGTAGAAATGATTATTGGTGTTATAATTCGATTTTTAGACATAAATAATAGAATAGCTATAACACTATAAGTTAAGAAAATTGCTTATTGCTTATGCAGAACCACAATATCGTTATAAAACCAATATGTTGCCAAGCCCTACGTGAATTACAGAACACATGCTCCAAACTTTCTATAACTAGCAAACAGATAATTATCAACCTTTTTGGTGTACAATACAGCTGGAGCATTTCGACCCTCGTCCTCCAGCGGGCTCCACTCCAAAGCTGGTTCCCCACCCTAAACACAAAGACAAAGGTATTTCAGTGCTTTGCTGATCAGTTATATCGTATTTCAATAGGCTTGACTCACACCAGTTCTCTTACCCGCTCCACAATCCGGATGAATCCAGGGATGGTGGTGTCCTGGTTACTCCTCTTGGCATTGGTGTGGAGGTACACCCCCTCCTTCTCAAATATCAGCTGAGGACAAATAATAGCCCGTGGATATGTATAATAGCAGTATATCCATTATATAAGCTGAGCTGAGTTGCAGCGAGACATCTCAACTACCAGTTTCACTAGATTCCAGTGACAGGTCGGGCAAGAGTACAACAGGTGTATTCTGTGCTAAATCTGTGCAAAGGGGTGGGGATGGACTCCGGTATGTGTTATGGTAATAATAACTGGTGACCAAATTTCTAATTAGTCACATGAAAGCAAGTCATGCCATGTGACCCATGTGGGGACTCCCCTGGCAATAAAAAAAGGTATCTACACCCACTGCATCCACAACATAAATTATCATAAACAAGAGGATTTGAGGCATTGTATAGCCAGTGCTGTGACAAGAGTTAGCAAAACTAAGACTCAGTGAGAGATGAATATTACAGATAGTTAGAAAAATATAGCAGCACTTTAGTTCAGTTAAACATCACATTTTACAACTGACTGACTTCACTACCGCCCACTGTGGTGTGTTTTGAGGAAGGAAGATAGCAGGAAAAAACAGGCGCATAAATTATAACGTTTAACTTTCACCAGTGCTGATTGGTGGACTGGAAGTGCGCCGAATGGAGGACTGGCCTCCAATGATTCGTAAGAGATCCTAATTTACGCTTTGCGAGGGTTATGTGTTTTCCGATAAGCAAGGCAACAATGAGATGTCCGATTTTTTAATGAAGTGTGTCGTGACGGATCACCACAACAGCAAAGCAGATGTATAACTACAGCATCAACATCATACCTGATCATAACATCATAACAGAGGCAACTAACGCTTAATTACACATAAGCAATTATTATTTTAGTGGATGAAAGAGGCAACAAAGCCAGGAACCAACAATTAAGCGATGCAAATCACATGATCAGAGGACGGTCTGTCAGGTCAGTTGGTCAAGGCGAGCCAACCAGGCAATCGAATTTATCTTAAAATCTACGTGAACCTTATGAGACGCCGTCGACCTAGCTAGTTATCCTAAGTATATAGGATGGTGGCTGACCAAAAAAACAGAGGCCAGGGTGTGTGTTTAAAAACAGCCAACAGCACTGATATCCGCAGAAACTGCCATTTGTCACCTATCATAAACTTTAGCTAGTAATGTTAGCTAGCAGCAAGATCAGCTGGTCTATCGCTACAATTTAAATGACTTTGAGAAGGTGACATATCCACCGAAAAGATCACAACCAAGTGGCAGAAAAGTCGTTAACACTTATACAAATGTACAAGATGCCAGTAAGCGAAATATGTAAGCAGTATAGCCAGGTATACCTTATAATTCTCCACCTTTGACTCCATTCTTCCGTCGCTTGTGTCTCGACTTCGTTTTTCCAAAACAAAGTTACGTCACACTTCCTCCGTCCGCGAAGGCCCGCCCCCAGTGAAACGTCATGAGACATATGAGCTATAATGAGCCAATCAGAGGTCTCAGTACGTGTAACGACTGTAGATAATCGATATTAAGCGTTATGTCATATGAGGAAAACGGTGGGATAGCTTAGAGCAAAAATCGACCTCATAAGTGTGAAGACGCCGCGATTCACAATTCCTGTGGTCTTTGAGTTCTTCTTATCAGCTTTACAGCCACTGTCAACACACATATTAGTTTGAGGCAGAGTGTAGTTTGTTTTTCAAAAAACTGTTTTTTTTTCCTGTGGCAATTCTTACTTTTTTTAACATAGTTTTTAATAGACAAGTTAAAAAAGATGGGCCAACAAAGTAAAGGTTGGATGAAATAACGAAGCACAGTTTTATCTTTAAAGCCTGTCCTTAATATTAAAATATGTTGTACAATATAAAGTATGTAACTAACTTTTGTTTTATTCAATTTGTTTTTAATTAGGCATGCTTTAATTAAACCTTGATTGGGTTGTTTTGAACATGTGATTCATTTTGTGAGAAGCTCATACATACTTGAGTATAAAGAGAAGGAGGAGTTTGAGAGACAAGTGGGCCTAGTCCATTCCAGTTGCCCACGTGCACGAAAACAAGGCGAGGACGAGCCCGCACACTGGGACGATCACGTGTAGTATGTGCGTTCTGTTGGAACGTCTGTAAACAGGCGACGTCAGAACTACATCAAATTAGCCAGAGTTAGCCCGACGCAAGACCGGAAGTGGTGCCTTTAAGGTACCCTTAAAGTAAATAAAATTTGCAGGATGAAAAAACATCCACCCATTCGGCTATGATATCATACTTATTATTTTTGTGTTGACGGTGCTGAGAGGCGAGACCTTGTGTATTTTGCACATTGTCGATATTTATACATGAGTGTTCCCCACTGAAATAAAGATGAAAACAAAATTATATACATGAACTGTGAATAACTTCCATCATATCAGAGGTGGACAATATAAAATGTCTAATATTTAATACTCTTGTAACCCAACCTTTCACAGAGTGTTCAGAAAACAAAACAAATACAATTAGAATAATTGGGGGAAGAGGGCAGCAATTCTAATTCACTCTTTCCCAGTTTGATTTGGCACTATACACCAAAATTAGTTGCAACACGTGCTCGTCAACAAGGCTTTTATTTTGGATTTTGTGACCGGAAAAGCCTCTTTGTACGTGAGCTAGCTTGCCGCTGGGTTGGAGGCTAGGGGAGAGAAACCCTGGGAGAAGACATAGAGCGCAGGATTAAAAGAAACAAAGTTTTAGATAGATTTATGTTTGGCAGCGTGGATGGAAGAAACTGAACAGGTAGGTGAACTTTTCCCCTTGTTTGCATAATTTATACTTCTATGTCTGGGCCGTTGCGAAAGCATTAAAATGGAGGTGAAATGTGGTCCCATCAAGAGGAGGCTGCACACAACACTGAACAAACAAGATCAACAACAACAACAACAACAGCAGCAGCAACCGTGCAGAAAAGTCCGTAGCATGCACTTTAAACAAGGCGGTGTGGTTGGCAAAGATGACACGGGAAACAAAAAGAGGATAAATCGAGAGCAGCGTCATTACATGGCATCGGTAGCACCAGGGCTTGCTAGCAGCTAGCCAGAGAGAGGGAGAGGGGAGGGGGGCTGCGACAGAGGACAGATCAGCTTATCTGTGTTTATCTGCAGAGATCTCAATCTGAGTGCAATGACGTCCAACTCATAAACTTATAAAAAAGCAGAGGGAAGTGGCATCCGTTTCCAGTGGGTGTTTGCTCTTGTCATTTCCCCTATTTTACATCACTGATATTTTCTTTTCTTCCTCCAGGTATCACCAGCAACGTGCGGCATCTCTCCCTCTCTCCCCTGGCTCTCTGATGCATAAGGACACGGCCTAATATACCATATCTTACAGTCACCTAGTGCCTCTTTACCTGCTACACCTTTTGTTTTATTTTATCCTCCAACGCCACAAATGCAAGACTAGGCCTAAACCAGCAAGACAGAAGACACACAACTGCCGTACAGATTCATCCAGCAACAGTTTGTGCAAAGTCAGATACAACACAGCAAGTTAATTGTTAAGATTATCTCAAGTTTGGCACCCCAAATCAGCAAAATTGTCAAACCTGCATCTAATTGGACAAAACCTTCAAGCTCTTCGCCAGCATTCATCAGCATTACTACATTCCTTCTTTAAGTAAACCCATCAAAGAGAGCTGTTGGCATTTTTTTTTTCACCATTATGGCCTCCATCACCCAGTCATCCGACCCTGAGATCCCAGACAACCACAGAGAGAGCTGGCTGGCGCTACTTTCCGCCGCGGAAGCCTATTGCCAAAAATCCGGCTGTGACCTGGCCATTCTCACAGCCTGCAAGAAGTTCCGGCCCTCGGCTGCGGAGGGAGACGGGGTGAGGAAGAGGGAGAGCAGCAGTGCCTTTCCTAGGGAGTGTGATTTCTCCTATAATGTATGGGGTCAAGGGGCTCTGGCTGAGTCGGCACGCCGCTACATGGACGACATCGCCGTGCTGCACTCTACCACCATGCTAACAGCCCAAAGGCACACCCGCCAGGCCGGGGGGGAGGGAGGAACCAAGCTGGTGGTTGACATGACCTCTGACACCGGTCCCAGAGGGGTGAGTGGCCTGCCTGCCCTACAGACTGCACTCTGATATTTATTTAAGGACAAGTTTGGTATTTTTCAACCCAGGGCCGTATTAAAATGTTGATATCCATCATTTATAACTACACAGCACAACCTCACTGCTAGCTTAGATGAGGAGAAACTTATCACACTGCTGCAGCTTCTTGCTCACCTTCAACACAATCCAACAAGGCAAAAACATAAATGTTTCTATAAATCCTTTTTGAAAACAGGAAGCTCACAGCACAATCAAATACGGAGCTCTCTGACAAGTTTTATTTATCATTTTATTCCTCGTGGAGGAGAATTCACGTAGTATCACAAATGCTGAATAAACCTTGACAGAAACCATGGAACCATTGAAACCATTCTTGGGATGGACAGTTTCATGAACTATTTGACCATGCGGCGAGTTTCCTGTTTTCAAAAAGGCTTTAGAGAAACATTTATGATGTTGTTTTCCGTGTTGGACTGTGTTGAAGGCTAGCAAGAAGCTGCATCAGAGTGGTGACTTTCAATTTGCTAAAGCTAGTAGCGAGGTTGTGCTGTTTATGGTTATAAATAATCGGTATCAACATTACAATACACTAACCCAGTAACCCAAACTCAAATCTGTGTGAAGTTTGACACCTAATGGTAAAAACATGCTTTTGCATTGCCATCTGCTCTTGGCTGGCCTTTGGTGTCAGGTGATGTCACCCTCTATAGAGTACAACAGGTGGTAGCCAATAGCAGATGGCAATTTAAGCAGCATGCCTTTCACCATTAGGTGTCAGTCTTTACACAGACTTAAGTTAGGGTTCAGTTGTCTGCGCCAAGTGAAGGTCCTGAATCTTTTTGTCTCCTCTGTTGTCATCACAGAGCCTTACAGGGGACGTCGGGGTGGGCGGAGTCAGTCCCAACACCAGGCTGTATTCACAAAGCTACCCGTCAATCTACAGCGGGGGAGCTGTGGTCGGCCTGGCCGCTGGGCAGAACGGGAACGGGGAGAGGGAACGGGAGAGGAGCGTGCTGGGGGAGGCCGAGCGAGGGAGGCAGAGGCCCGGCATCGTGGATTTGGAGGAGGAGTGCGAGGACGAGGAAGAAGAGGAGGACATGGATGAGAGGAGACGTAATCTGAATGAAAGTGCAGGTGAGGATCGAAATCTAATCTGTGATCTACACTTTTCTAGCCCACTGATGTGTATTGACTGTGAGGGGCTGTCCTCTCTCTCCAGGCGTCTTCTCCATGGACGAGGACTCCCTGTCTCGCGACTGTGAGCCGTTCTTCGAGTCTGACGGGGAGGAAGAGAGCACTGATGGTAAGACAGAGGAAAGACAATTGACTGTTGGTTATAGGCACATGTGGATCCTGGTCTATGCATCATCAGGAATTGTTTGTTTTTTTCTTGTCCCAGGCTCTCTGAGTGAGGATGCCCCGCCTCCCTCCCGCAGCATGGCCATGGGTCAGGCCGCGTACTCGTCCCGCCACCCCAACCCCATGGCTCTGGCCCGCTCCCTGCCTGTGTCTGTGCCTGTGTGGGGCTACAAAGGAAACAGAGCTGCTCAGGGAGATGGCAGCAGTGGAGAACGGGCAAGTGGACATGAGTTTGATATACAGAACACATGTTATCATACAACAGTGTAGAAATTACTTGCATGTCGAGACTAAATTCCAGAGGTGCACTGATACAAAATTTTCAGGAACCTTTTGAATGCTGATCTAAGGTACTACCTAAAGGAATACTCAAACGTTTTGGGCAAAATACCCCCTTTACCGACTTACCCAGACTGAAACAAGATGTTTCTTTGATACCATCTTCACCTCTGTACGTCCACTGGTTCGGTTTGGATGGGTAGCATTTTGTGGTAGCTTAGCATAAATACTTGAAGTCTACAGGAGTCATAAACCTTGCAGCAACTCAGTCTTATTTACATAATGTACCATTTGTATTTGAAATCGGCCTGACAGAGCATGTGACATTTCTGCAAGGTCTTGGTGGACATGCGGTACCAGATCACATACAAAGTCACTTTTCAGCTGTCGTGCAAAGAAAATCAACAATGTCCACTTCATTATGTATTTGACAAATAAGTTTTCATCATTTCATCATCAAGCACTTATTCATGTCATGACATTACAATATCCAAAATCCCAGACAATATCTAGTCTCCTGTGACAATATTGGTATATTGCCCAGCTCTAACAGTCAAACCCTCTGTTTGTCTGTCTTTCAGGTGGGCTGTGCTGACCTGGAACATATCGCTGCCAGTATGAAGGCCCTGCTGGCCCCTGGAGCCACTGACGGGACGGAGATGTTCGGAGCCCTGCCTCGGCCTCGTCTCAACACAGGGGACTTCTCCCTCAAACACTGAGATAGCAGGGCATAGAGAGAAAGAGAAAGGGATAGAGGGACAGAATTGGAAAGGAGAGAAATTGTCGCGATGGAGCGAGACCTTGATTGGCCGGCAGACACGAAGTATGTGACTCAAACTGTGTAAAAGCTAGTACCTCCATTTATTTATCACTAACCAGAATTAACGGCACGTGCTTCAAAGAATAATTGACGAAAAGCGATGCTGTTGTAAACACTAATACCTTTCTCAACACTATACCCCCACGCCACTCTACACATTTCAAAACACTAGCTACTACACATCCTGTGACACTACATAAAGGTTGGACCTCAAAACGTGTGCTTAGTGACCCACTGAACTGACCAACATGGACACTATAACGCTGTGTAGGATAGTCCGGATGACACGGCTAATTGTTGATGCTAAAAGGAATAGGCTACACCAAGTTTTTGGGAGATTGTCCTGTTAATCAACTTAGCTGCAAAGTAATGAGAACAAAGGCACCAGAGTCATCCACGTGTCCCTGGTAGATTATTAGCTCCAGCGCTCCATGCTAACGCCGTAGCTTCCCCTGTGTTTGTTGATAGGCTACAAGCATTTTCAGAACATATAGCACATCTAAAGCTAAATGATTTGTAATCTTAAATAGCTGTTTTGTGTACAAGACTGATAAAATTTACATTCATTATGATACAAAATAGCATAACATGTTTGAATTACCAGTGATTAGGTTCCCTGTTTTGACAGGAAATGGATGTACAACTAAAATTCACTGGGCAGGGGATAAATACACGGTTCCTTACATGAAATAGTTAAAAAGCTGGCTACATCAGCTGTACTATGTGTTAATCTGAAGGCCATATAAGAAAAACAACTTAATATTGCTAAAAGCCTGGTCTTCTGACTCGGGACGATTCAAGAAAACTACTCTCACTCAACAAAGGGAATGCTAAAGTGTTAGCATGGTGCGCAGAAATGAATGATCTACCAGGGACACATGGATTATTTCAGTGTCTGTGTCCTCATTACTTTGCAGGTAAAATGACGAACTGGACAATCTCCTAAAAACTTGGTGTATTTCTTTAAAGGGGTGAACAACAGAGAAATGGTTGGGTCAACATGAAGCTTGCGGCTTTTCAAATGTGAGCGGAGGACAAGTGCGCTTCCTCGATAAATGCCTATTTTGCCAATGAATGACTGACTTATAGAATGATTGTAAATCAGTAGTATCTGAAGAATGGAGGACAGTATGATAACTTGCTCCAAAAATCTTGTTGACTGATTGAATGAATGACAAAGTGACTATGTGTGTGTGAGAGAGAGATGGTTTGATTTTAAAGGAAATGCGCCCATCTCAAATTTCAAATGCAGATAAATGTTCAGTTAAATAATATTATGTTTCAAATAAAGGAGCAACACAACTGAATTGGTCTGATCATTTGAACACATATTCATTGAAGGGTGCAATATCATTCTAGTCCTGCAGAGGGTGCTGTGAGATCTCTATTTGAGTTACTACTAACTCCTGTAGGTCTATGCACACATGATTTCTAATTCTCCATTATAGGAAGGTAACATGCAAACATAATGGACAGTGGCAGTGTTATTACACAATAGTTATATTTATTGACTACATATACATGAACACAAATAAAAATCAATATTGGATCTAATGCTAAAAAAGCAATGTAGCACATGCCAAGGTCTATATATAACAAAAACATACAAGACTTGCTATGCTTAATAAAATACATAAATATACAATAGTAATTTAAATAATTAGACATCCTTATGGATATTGTCATATTACAGAGATAAACAAGCTTTCCTCATGCATTAGAGAAACAAACAATCTGTAAAGAAATCACGATGCAAAAACCCAGTGCTTCAGTTGTGCTTTGTAACTCCAACACTTGTGCCCCTAACACCTGAAGCTTTTCTCCTCCCACCTAAATTTATACCCCATTATCTTGCTCCTCAACCCATTCCCCCTTCTTGCCTCTGCTTGCTACACCCGCTGCTGTGTTACTGATCTTTTTTCCGGAGAAGGCTGTATGAATTTGTGCCAATCCAGAACCCGGGCATGAGCTTATCGCTGAAGTTGGCTTTGAACTTGTGAATCAGCCGCACCTCCTTCTCATCCTCTCCCTCCACTATGAGGAACTTGATGATGCCGGCGGGCTGGTCAACGTAGATGCCCATGGTAGACGTCAGGGGGAGCTGGACCTCTACGTTCTCCCCGTTGTGCCACACGTGGTAGCAGCTGCCAGCCCAGCCGGCGCCCCAGGAGCTGTCGTTCTCCCCCAGGCCACAAGGCCCATCCTGGCCCTTCCTGGGCGATTTCTCATAGACGACCCCGATCACCACCCAGCCTTCAAAGTCCACCTCCCAATACCCGCGTGCTCCCATTAGCCCCTCCTTACACAGGACCTAGAGGAGACAGAAGCCCAGGGATATGATTTTCGCCACAACCTGCAAATCCCATGATATGAGTTGATAAGTCTTTGGTCTCGACTTTCTGGACTTTGTGCAACGTTTAGGCTATTTTGGCAGGTGTGAGTTCTCCAAGTAGACTGTGTTGCATGCTAAACTTTTCCAAAAATTTCCCAAAAACTGAAGTCATGGTGCAGTTGTGGTGTGAAAGCATTTCAAAAACGTTTGACGCAAAGTAAGAAAATTATGGCACTGACAGTGCAGTTTGGGGTTTGTTGTTAGGGTGATAAAAGCTACAGACAGTAGAGGTCAAATTTCTACTAATTTTTTGCACACACTGTAAAGTACAAAGAAATAATAGAGTTGTTCCACTTTGACAGATCGAAATGTAAATGTAATAATATCAAATAACCTACGCCAAGAAACTTCACACTTTATTTGTACACTGCTTTTGGCCTTTGTCTGCCACCCACTGTTCAAAAGGTACATACCCAAAATTTCAATTATGGCAATGATACAGGAACTTTGAGCGATACAGTGAATCAGTTTAAATGGACACTGGTATGGACTTTTTAAAGCTCATATCAGACCATAAATGCTTTGGGTTAACGTGAGTTCACACCAAGCACATTTGGAGCAGTTTAATTGAACTCTGAAGCTTTTACTCTTTTAGTGTGATTCATTTGAGTCGTCTCCTGTAGTTTGTTCAGATTATGTTCTCCCTTTTAACAAATGAGAAGACCAGAGAATGTAAAGTGCAGAAAAGTTTGTCATGCTTAGTTAAAGTTACAGGGATTAGATTCAGATTTATTTTGATTCCTCTAATCCCTAAAATCCCGAACCTGACAGGATGACAGGTTACCGAATCTCTGTCCAATAAAGAGGCTGCTAATGAGTCCATGATCCCTGGTTAACTTTTATATATTGAGTGTAAATCTAAACAAACCACATACAATAAAACAAATAGTTCCCCTACATCTCCAGCCTGCAGTACCTGTGGTGAGTGATCATATCTCTCAGGCCTGTTGGGATATGGGCACACTGCATCTGAGGTACGAGCCACCTTGGTGCCTCCCTCTGAGATCCAAAGCAGCTTCTGTGCAGTTTTGTCATCCAAAGAAAGGGGAAACCAATCTGAGAGAGTAGCACATATAAATGGAGAGTGGGAAGCGTAAAGGTCAAGAGGCAGACTGAGACCAGATTAGGATGAGATCAGCAGGAAGATGAAGATCTGAAGAAGTGACAGCAGTGCTGACGGGGCCGGATAGAAATGGAATATATTACTGTAGAGAATGCAGCCCCCCCAAACTCCATTTTATTACAATCATTGACTTTTAGAAACTCTCAAGTTTTGGTAGACAAAGAAGATAGTACTTGAGAATAATACTAAATTAGAAAATCACAATTTTTATCTGGATTTACCCTGTAAATTGTCTTTTTACAAGGGAATATATGTGATACATTCAGGGTTCTTACTGGTAATGGATTTATTTTAATTTCATGGAATTAGAGAGGCATATTCCAGACAGGGAAAATCAGGGAATATGATGAATTCTCTGCAGATGTCAGGGAATATCAGGAGTTTTCCAAATTGATCACTTTATAGGAATACAGAGAGCATGTATTAGAGCGTATTTCACACATTCATTATGTTGGATGATTTTTAGTCAAGCTCTACTGGAAATCAAACTGTTCCCCTCTTCAAAAAAGCAACATAAATGAGTGAGAGAGAAAGAATATTTGTAGGTCATGCAGTTATGGAAAATCAATGTAATGAAGAAACCAGCCTTGTTCATGTCAGTTTTATAATCTGGCAAAAAGAAGGATCTACAAATTCTTAATTGCAGCTCCTAAACAATAAAAAGTGAAATCCTTACATTTCATGAAGTCTGCCCTGGTGGTGGGTTCAGGGATGTTTGGCTCGTATGGCGGCAGCTTCACTGAAGTGACAGGCGGAAAAGATAACAAGGGAATTAGTGGGAAATGCATTAAACTTCATCCTAAGTGGATAATCAAATTTACATGACACCACCTGTCTAATTTAATTTATGGGATCTCATTATCCTTCGGGGATTTACAAAGACTTCCCAACAGCATTACTTCGTGTTGCTCTTTACCTTCTGCGGCGGCGGCACCGCTTTTTCCTCCTGGAGGACAAGGAGATAAAGCAAATGTGTTATCCCGCTGCAATCTGCCACAGTTTGCGAGCGTGACAGAGAGATAAAGAAATGAATCGATTAAAGGTTCATTTACAAAAACAGAGAGATTCAATTCCTGGGGGGGAAAAAATGAAGAGACGGTTGAATGTAATGGTTCACAAAACATGTTCTAAATCCAAAATCCAAAAACGTGAAATGCAAAAGCCAATATGACCAATGCATTTGCCTGCTAGTATGTTTTGATTGATATTACTTGGAAAACATATAGAAATGAACACCACTGGAGGTTTAAGTTTTTTGCAAGTGAACTGTTACAATAGTTTCACTCGGTTTGTGTGACAAAGCTATAAAAGGCTCAAGCAATAATTCAAGGTAACCACACAGCTGAGGGTTAAAACCAGCCATCCACTAAACCTTTTCATCTGTCTCCCTTTTCCTTCTCATCTTCATGGTCGGTGCCTCAGTCATGCTGTCATTCACCTAAATCCTCCGCTGCTCTTGCACCACACCACAGATCACAGAGGAGTATGCACACTATGTTGAGTCTTTACTGATTCATGTAGTTTCCCCGCGCCGGCCAAGGTTTAGGTTACAACATGAGGGACCTGAACTGACATTACTTAAGGAAACACATCACAGACACTGACAGCGGGGGGCCCAGCTCATTCTAAGAATATACTTTGTGTATGATGCCGTTATTTCACACCACTGGAGGCATGTTCGCTTCTGCTGACATATCTCAGTGGTGGGCCGCTGTGTGATCACTGCCGCTGTCTTCCTCCTCCGCTCTGTCGCTGCGTCCTCTGCCGTTCTGAGAAAATAGGGATCTAATAGTGTCTGATCTGTTTGGCCATCACCCGACTGGGCGGGGAATCGCCGCTCGAGTTACAGTTGCTCAGTCTCATAACTCTTACTCACCTATCAGACGGTTATTTCATTCCATGAGGTCGATTTGCCCATTTCCATGCCAATAAGCTGCTACCATAATTAGACAGAACAGCCTTGATTTCCCTCAGCTGTGGTTCCATGTAAGGGTGATTCTAATTGTGATTTTCCCACAAGGCGTGGCGGTATATTAAGTGTATTACAAGGCAGGAAAACAAGCAATTTGTGCTCAATTTATGGCACATTTGCTTATATTTTATTTCAGTGCAGAACTGCTGGAGCACCTCATAGTTCAGAGCTGTCTTTGCAGCAACTGCACCAATGTCATTCAAGGGTCAGCAACATGTAGTAAGCCTTGATGACTGTCAGCGTAATGCCATCCATTCATCATCATCTGTCAAGCCTAATCTCAAGGTATATAATTGGTATGAGGTATGTTTTGTCAGTAATTTGGCACCTGCAGTCCAGGCACAAGCGGAACAGTTGATATTGGGGTGAAACGCACCACAAAGCATTTTCCTTTCTCTCCGACAACCACTGACGCACACAGATCAAGACACTTTCGCAAATGAGAAGCAGACAGATTTAAAGTTTGTGGTTATGGGGAAAAAATACGCGCAAAGATAGCTTCAGTGGGATTTGAACACTTCTTCTGTACAGTCCAGACTGACATCCTGGGCAGCCAGTGACGCCAACGAATGGCCTTCTTGCGGATGACAGCTGGTCATTGATCATGGGTGTGCTGCCACCTGTCTGTAAGGAGAGGAGTGTCAGCTTTTTCTGCCGGGATAGTCTGTCCTGGCACCGGCCTGCGGAAACACAACCTCTCCGGCCCACATGGCACACAGTTGTGGAAGAAGCCAACAGTGTGACGACCAACAGGAGTCTGTTATAACATCTGCAAACATCAGATGTGAGTGGGCGGAGTGGGGGTATGAGCGAAGCGGGGGGTGGCGGCGTTGCTTTCCTTGAATTGTTTTGCCTTAGGATTCTCTTAAATATGGCAAAAGAGTTGAGATGCCAGTGGCTGCCTGTGCCAACTTTTAAACCTTTGGCTCTTAAGGCAGAGATTCATGCCTCGGCCTTAAAAGCCCAAATTACTGCATGTCACTGGGCAATATAATTAAAGCCCTAAATATACATTACAGCCATGCAGGGGGGCATTATGCTGAACACAGTTATTACTTGACTCACAGCCACTAAGACTAGAAAATGAGTTAATTGACAAGGGAATGCAGGGATATTAATTGGACACTTCTGAGGCTTGGGATCCAATTACAGTGTAAGCTGGTGTTGGGATATTACCCACATGCCCCTATTGTCTGAGCAGATATGGGTGACTTTAATAGAAGCTATACATACATACATAGTGTCATATAATGCTGAACAACAGATGGAGATTGCATGAGGTAGGAGAGATCTGGCACAAGAAAGCGGGACAGAGTGAAGGTCAGGTCTTCGCTGGGTATCGGTAGAAAGAGAAAGAGGTTGATGACAGATCACTTCATCTGTCTTTCTTCCCCTTCGTCCCTGAACTCTCCCTTAAAGGAACAGGGTGGGTGAGACAGGGACCCAGAAGATTTGTGGAATGGCGCTGGGTGCGATACTGGATCCATCAAGACGTTCAGGGGAATTATTGAGTCAGGACAAGAGCAGATTAGAAGAGATTCAGAGAAACACAACACCAAGGGAATAGAGTCGTCTTCAGATCTGTCAAGAGTTTCTGTGATTCCTGATGGAAGAGGGGAGCACTTTGATTTACCTTCGAGTGAGGTGTCAGAGTTCATGAGATGGGATGAGGGCAGCGACGCCTGTTAAGCCCCTGCAGATGCCCGGCCACACTAACCAGGATCATCAGCAAAGCCACATGGAGATCCACAGACCCATAAACAGATACTAAAAAAGAATGATGGCTTGATGTAGAGGCGATAGAGACATGGGAGTGACAGGATGGAGGTGTGATGGACAAGATTGTGAATGTGTGGCATTCTGGGTCAGGGGAAGTGTTTATGTATAGCTGGCCTTGAATGTCAAATCATAAGGTGAGGACTATTGGGTAGCACTGCCTGAATTTAATATATCAACTTTGGACAAACTAAATATCAACTTAGTATGAATTTAGTATCAATGCTGTATCAGCATAGCATCAACCTCACCCAGGTATCACTTTATATCATTATATCACTATTTGAACTGTCAAATGTTAATATTCACCTCAGTATCAACTTGGAATCAATTTTATATCAACTTGGAATAAACTTAGTGTCAACTTAGTATCAATTTAGTATCAATTATGTATCAATTCTGCATCAAGTTTGTATCAACTTCTTATGAACTTTGTATCAAATTATTGTCAACTTTGTATCAGCTTAGTATCAAACTAACCCTAACTGAAAGTTAAAGTTGATACTAAGGTAAACGTCAACTGATGCTAAATTGAGTATTTACATTGGACAGGTTGATATGAAATTAAGTATTTACACTGATTCAGTAGTGAAATTTGTTACTACACTGAATCACATTACATTACATTAATATTGATAGTCCATATAAAGTGTGACTGAATACTGAGCTGGAAATTATGTGAGAAAGAAGAAGTTGGGTGAGATCCTCCTTGAAATAGTAAGAGTTGGTCAACAGCTGGAGTTTAATATATTTCTAAAAAAGGAAAGCGCTTCAGAGAGCTCCATCTAGGGAAATGTCTTGGTCTTCAGTGTGGATTCAAAGCAAGAGTAAGACACAGAGCTTGTGATAGATGCACAACCAGACAAACAGCGTTCAAATAAACCTTCATCCTTCTGTGCCAGTGCACAGGAGCGGTGGCCAGATCAGCTGATCTCTGCCAAAGGTCAGCGCTGGGCCCCCTCCGATGCCGCGGCAAAGAATCTGTTTGTTTTGGACGACAGTGAGGTGGATCATATCAACCCCCCTCCGCCTCCCCGTCTCAGTGGAACAGATCGGGTTCGAAACATCCCACTGAGACAGCGAGATCAGAGAGGCCACTGATAGCGAGATGAGGAGGGAGAGAGATGATGGGCGGAGGCGGCCCAGACCCATCCCTCTAGTTCCTGCTAAGTGTCAAAACCCCCTGGCTCGAAGCCCTGCAGGTGATGAGCGCAGTGGTGAAATGGAGATGGATAAGAGGTGGGGGATAAAAGCACAGACAGGCAGATGGATGTAGGTTTCAGGAAAATTATTCCGGTAGGGGAAGAATTCAGGTGAGAGCAGGAGGAGAAGCCTTTTGAGTGGACACACCCACCCAGAATTTTCATATTTAATATACTCAGCTTAGTTTATCTCTATGCAACAAACACTAGCTAATTACATTAACGTATTAGGCTTGCTACATTTGACGCAATTTCAATTTCTTGATATGGTGACTAAATAAACTTTTGATGGTTCTCAGCAGTGGTACTAATTAAGCTCCTCAAGGAGCAGTCAGAGTCCAGCGGCTGGGAGCGCAGCGTTTTGTTACATAATGGTAGAATCAAACAGCCATAAATAAAATTGAAATGGGCCCTTACATTTGGGGACTTGAATTACTGTGCAGCATTTCACACTTCATTACTATGGATGCCAGAGGAGGGATTAGCAACACTAGGAATGGGAGGGAGGTTGTTGGGGTGGGCGGGTTATTGAAGCTATTATGGAATGGCTGACACTGAGTAAGGATTGGAAATATCCAGATGAGAAAAAAAAAGAAAACATATGGGGCAAAAGATCTGAGTACCAAGCGACTACCTGTGGTGATGGGAGACAGAAAGGAAAATGATGAGGAGCGGGGCGGCGGCACCTGTTTGCCGCTTTGGCGTAGGAAAGCCTGACAGACAGACAGAGGGAAATGTGAGCCCTGAAGTGTCAGACGAGGCTGCGACATTGAGTGAGGGAGTGTGCAAACGAAGAGGCATCGCGGCCCGGAGAGCATTGGGTTTCCTGCAGTTTGTTGAGATGATTAATGAGCGGGAGAAAGTTGGCAGTGTCGGGTGAGGAATGATGTTTGCAACTGAGCTTGTACACGGGGACGATAGGCATGGGCTAACCTTACCACATCAAATGAGTGGCATAAGAAACACATAATAAATTGGTAATAAAACACAGCGACGAGCGACAAAAAAATGGGCTGCAGACAGATGTTTAATCTATCTGGCACTGAACCAGCAAACAAGCTGTGAGACATGCTGAGCAGAATTTTAAAGGTGAATTGTTAAAAACGGACGGCTCAGGGCTCTGTAGCCGTTCTATGTTTGTTCCTTGTAGTTAACAGTAGCAAGCTTTCCAAGAGAGGTCAGTGTGGATGTTTCAGATGTTTCAATGTTGAGTTTCACAAAGAGAAAGAGCGAGCAAATGAAGAGAAATAGTGATATTTTTGCACATGGAGGCATGAGCCCTGGTTTGGCTGATACAGGAATTTCTTCATGTGAACCTTTTTGCAAATGCATTTAAGTAAGAAAAAAGAACAACTGAAACTGTGGTGAAAAGAAGCAGCATGACTGACACAAGGACACATGGTATTATAATGAATTGTCATTCAAAGTCATTAATTATCCTATATTTCAACTATGAGTAAAGATGAAGATCAAATCTGATTGAAGGCTTTTTGAAATCCTTTTTGAAAATTATAAATCATTTCAAATTATAAATACTGTACATCCTGATATCCACAGTTGGTGGCAAATGTTCAGTACATTCTCCCTGGGTGTGGCTGCTGTATTATATTTGTAATTGAAACAACAACTTACTGTAAAGTCGTTTCAATGGAAAATGTCAAGCAAAGAGATGACGCTTTACATCCATTGTCACAGACTATAATGTCCCTCAGAGGTTCCCATAGCTGTTCAGGAGAGGATGGTGTCTTACCTGCTTTCTTAGGCACAGGCATGACTCCCTTGGTTGCAGTTCTGGTTGGCATCAAAACCCTAAGGCCTTCGCTTGTGATACTGTCTGGGTGTCTCTGGAGGATCACTCTTATTTACTGCACAAGAATGGGGAGGGGTGTGTGTGCATGTGTGTGTGTGTGTATGTGTGTGTGTGTGTGGCGGGGGAAGAGGGAGGAGGGGTGCAGGTTCAGTAGGAGGGGATGTGTGTACGTTTTGGTTGGATGTAACGGTGACCTGAGGGGACGGACCTGACATTTGAAACTCCTGAGACTGAGAATGATCTTTTTCTAGGGATCAGATAGATGGAGATGACCAAATAGTCAATCCCAAGTATGCAAAGTCATTTGCATACACATGGACCCAGCATGTGTGTGGGGGGTACACACCCAAAATTTCACGTGCTCGTTTGCACAAAAGGGCACAAACAAATTTACCAATCTTAATCTATGCATGGTAAAGGGATTTTGCAGACAAGCAGGAGGTCAAAGGTGGTGCCCACATCTCAGAAATATCTCCAGCGTGATTCGGGGAGACTATTTACAGCGCTTTGTTTGTTACCTTAGCAACAAAACCTTTTGTAACTTGCAATAACTTGCAATTGACCTTTGACCTTATAAGTCAAAACCATTGATTTTAAACCTCTGAACAATGATTACTGTACACAAGTATGCTGGTGTGGTCAGAGGTGGGAAATAACAGCTTGATACTCCAATTTATGGAAACGCCATTTTTCAGCATCATTTATTTATTTATTTATGTATTTATTTATGGTGAGAGCAGCAGCACAAACCGCATCCTGATTTAAAGATGTACTATGCAAAATTAACAAGGGCTGACTCAACTGAAAAAAAACGTTAAATAAGTACGAAATTTGATCCTTCAACCTACATGGTTCTCACCTTAATTGATCCTTGGCAATTTTACATGATAATATTAATAATGATGATAACAACAACAACAACAATAATAATTATAATTATAATAAATAACAACAATAATAATAAACTTTATTTCTATA
>OMLF01013034.1:157949-189952 GCA_900302615.1 Holocentrus rufus | reverse complement strand
TAATTAATCAGGTGTAAGCAACACATTAGTTTGATATGTTTGTTCATGATTGTCTGAAAAAAATAACATTAACAGAGCTCATTTAAATCTAGTTCAATATGCATAAAATTAACTATAAAATCATTTATTGTAAACAGATATAGTCACATCTAACTCAATCAGCTATTAAATTATTTATTTCTGAATTAAGCGCACAATGCATATATAATCACACAGTCAATATTACAAATAAGCACGACTGACTGAGTCTCTCTCTTTCCCTCTATCTCTCTCTCTGAGATGGTCAGTGTTGAATTAAGCGCACTTGAAGCCTGATTATGCATTCTTCCGTAATGCGGCCTTCAGTGGCCACTAATTTAGAAACAGAATCTTCCCCAGGGGTTATTTCTGCTTTACTTGGTATATATAAATTCCCATATAGATGATTCACCTCATATTCCAAAGGCATGGGGCTGTGAACTCATGAGCAGGTCCTACTGGGTCAGGGTTTGGACCTCCACATTTCTCCTGGCAGACCGTGCTTTCACACTGAACCAACCCAGTATGCAGCGGTCTTTACTGCAGGCAATCCAAGCCCTTCTCTTGTGGTGTCAAACCAAATGTAAACTAATCTGTCAACCTAAATGTGCACAGCTCAGTATTCTGCATGTCTGTGACACCCGAGGGAAGAAACTCATATACTATACAGCATAAAGCAAAGAGAAGACCAGAGCCAACTAGGGGGCTTGAAAAGCAAAGCAATGGATTGTGAAGCACGCTAAAGGACAGAGAAAAAGAGAATTTGAGGGAAATTACAAAGTGCAAGGAAGGAAGATTACACTTTGATATTTCTTAAGATGAAATATCTTAGCTGTCCATTTTGGAATATCATGAGTTAACAACAATCCCTGTGCTCAGATGCTGAATAATGCTACAGCATGTCCTTTTAAAAATCCTGAACAATACAACCCTACCCCCACTTTGGACCAATGCCTTGCCCTTTGCGCTCCTCTTTCCAGTGACAGTGCCTCTAGTGTGGAAAGGACATTCAAAAAGAGGATGCTATCTTTGGAAAAATGTTCTGGTGAAATGCTCATCATCATCATAATCAGCACCATCACCAGCATTTTCTTACTTGTTTAGCATTTAATTCATTCCCATCCTTTTAGACATCAATTGAGATACTACAATAACCGACTGTGCAGACAATATCTTGAAAACACAATGTATTTAGACACTTCTGCAAGATCTTTTTTTTTTTTTTTTTTTTTGAGATGCGTTAAGTATGGCCAACCTCACCAGTCCCTTAGGTATTCCATGGTTATTTGTGTGTGAAGATCCAATGTAGGTGTGTAAAATGTGACACATTTGTGCCTTCTGATCTCATCTGACAGAGTTGGGAAAAAATGGTGGTGACAAAACAGTGCCGATTTGTGCAGATGTGGACTGTCCTGAGGGAGTCCATTTGCGCACGCGCTTCATTGATTTCCCAATAGAGGGTACCTCTGGAACCAAAGGTCACAGCCCTGTGCCCTTGTACAGATATTTGCCCTTTTAGAGGAATAAGATGTCCACAGCATGCAGGAAACTAGGTGCTAAGTGACATCATATTGTCCACACATGTTCCCACTCATGTCAGCTGGCTTTCTTTCTGAATGAATGGCTGATTATTAATCTTAGGGATTAACTGTGCAGAAAATTTCAGACACTTACAATAAACATTATTTACATACAGTGCCACGACAAAATGCCCGTGGATAGAGGTGGTACATGCAGACACTGTGATAAACCATTATAAATAATTACAAGTGAATAATTTACACAAAATGGAAGAGAAGAGGAACACTCATTTATGATACCTGCTTATTCAATAGCAAAGTCAAACTCAGCAGCACCAGTGCCACATGGAAGTATTTATAACAAGATAAAGCTAAATTTAGTTATTTAAACCTGTAAAACTCACAGAATATTATTACTTGTAGCAACAAATTCAAAGAATTGCAGAATTGGATCAATTTAGTGATAAATAATGAATAACACCTCATATACGGTTGTTATCCCTCTAGTGGGAATAAGGCTATTGGTTCTGTTTTCTCTTGTGGTGAAGTGCATCCGAAGCCACTAAATCTCTCCTCAGAAGCTGCCAGCTCCGAAGTGACATGCAAGTGTCTCTCTGCACATTTATCATGCCACCACTACTGAGGGATATTAAGCAACACCAAAGGAGAAAAAGGGGGGAAACTTAAATAAATTTAATGGCATACAGAATTAATCTTAGTTGTCAGTGCCAAAACATGAAGTACTGCTCATTGGAGCAGTAGTTTAATATTACGGCATATTCCATCATTGTCAGTACACTGTTCAAAAACATCAATCTATTTGTGAAGTTGTGTAAAAGGCTTACAGTGTAAGATTATGTTTTCTCCATTCAGCAATATTGGTTTCCTTCTGGAGCTGTATGCAGAGAAAAAAATACATAATCTTGTTTAAAACAGATCCCTATTGGCCTACAGTGCATAATGTAACCGTTAATAATCATTTCATTATATTTTATTATGACCATTGCATAGCACATTTTTTGTTTGGAAAAACACTAAACTGCTGACATGCCCTCCTTATCCCGCTATTGTTAAGTGCTGTTGTACAATCAGGACCTGAAAGACAGGATTGATTTATGAATCTACCTCCTTCTGCCTAGAGGTATTGATAGACCACTCGTCACGCCACATCTCATTGCCACTATTGATTGGGCCGTATTTCAGGGTGGGCAGCTATGACCTTAGACACTGTTGCGGATTGCTTGACTGTCACTCGCTTCGAGCCAGGGGTCACACACACCCCTGACACAGCCCATAATACTTGCATAAGATCAGTCCTCATATTTTTCATGAGAGGCACTCTGTCTGATTATCAAGGGTGCACTCTGCAGAACACTGCGTACACTTTTATTTCTCCTCAGCTGAATGTGGAGACTTACAAGTGAAGTTATACAGAGTGGCTTGAGCGCGGCGTGCACGCAGCAGTCAATTCCACAAAATGCTCGACCGTCAGCCAAAATTGAAACAATAAAGTTGACAAAAAAAAAACAAGAAACTGATACAGCAGCAGTAAGGACATACGGTACTGCATTAAAACTAAACCACTACTATTTTCACAAATGCAATTAGCTGTGAAATCCAAACAGACTCAGCTAGGCCCGGACCCAGAGATTCTCATGGCGATGGAGCTGGTGGACAGGGCCTCTTTAAAGCGGCTCCTCATGAAAGCCAGGCATGAAAACCTCGGCCAGCCGGTGTTACACCAGCCTGTACGCGCTGTACACACATGTAAATAGGCCTATTTATAAAAGCTTGTGTGTGTGTGTGCATGTGTAGGTGTGCGTGCAATTAGTCCCATGTGTTTGTGTGATGTAACCCGGTTGAATTTTTTTTTGCAGGTCTGGACTATTTGTGCTTTCATTATGTTCCTGTTGGCATGCGTGGGACGGCTCTGGAAGTGTGACAGGTGAAGCCTCCACCTGGCCCTGCTGGGTCCACCTGCTCCCTCGTTGGCAGGTGATGTCGGAGGGGCCGACTGTTGCCATAGGGAACGGAAGGCCAGTGAAAGGGTTTCTTTTAGGGGCAATCTGGAGGACCATGGGTGAGCACTTAGTTCCTCAGGGCTACTGGCATCTGTCGGCACTTGTGGACTGGCACAAAAGGCAACACATAATTAACTTCATTATCTCACCTGGCATTGTTAGTCTGGGTGTTAGCATATTCTTTTATTCTTTAATGGCGTGCAGGCACTATAAAATGTGAGGGTGTGCATCTGTGTGCTGTAAACCTCAATGGTCTGGAGTTATTTCTGTCTCCTGCTTGTGAATGCCTCCTCCAATCCCCCCCACCCCTAACATGTTGGGGCCATTATAGCTCCTATAATTTTCTATACATCTCCCTCTGTTTGTTTTTGTGCACCTAATGCCACTGAACACAGAAGCTTCCAGTGACAGCATATGTTTCTACCGCCTGAACACGTGACTAGAAGGAATCCCGTAAGTAGAAGTGAGCACACCCTCCCCTTCCTCGAACAGACAACGTATGCATTCAGTAACACACGAATGCAGCAAATCTTTTGTGAGTCAGAATACATATAAAACTTCAATTTCACTGTGACATATTGCCAGAAAGGTATATTTAAAGCACAGAATGGGGAAAAAATGTATTCAGTTCAATTAATCAAATCATAAACAAAGCCAGTAGTACAGCATGTGTTTCAAAAGAGGGTGCCATACTGCAATTATTGACCGGGTAAGATGCCAGCAAATTTGCATTTCTCAGCAGGATCCAGTAAAGGGGAAAAATGGGGAAACCCCCTGAACCAAACAAAGCCCACAGAGATTTTTGGTTCCATGAAAGTAGGCCTCACAGTGGCTGCAAAATGAATGGCATCTAAATTGTGTCTCACGAGCGAGGCGTGGGTTAGTGCAGATTTACTCTACAACAGCACGCCCATTGGTTCAGAGAGGAAAAGACAGCTCAATCCACTCCTGGGGGGAGGGGGCTGATGAGGGGTGGGCAGCATGGAGAGATCTGAATCCAGAGGAGGCAGCAGCATGGGGAAACCTAAGACATCCATAGAGCATCTTTAAAGGAGATAGTGTAAAATACTGACCTCAGCCAATCTGATAATGCCATATATCAAGAAAGGTATACACCGCAGGGGAAAAAAAAAACTATCTTAGACAATGAAGGCTTGCAATATAGTTGCCATGGAGATGAGCAAATCTCCCAAGCCTCGTCATTTCTCTGACTCCTCCCGTGAACGCTGGGATAAAAATAGACATGGGCAGAGAACAAAGAGCTATTTAAAAAAAAAAAGGACAAGATGAGTGAAGAAGAAAGGTTGTAGAAAAATGGGGACATGTGTATATGAGTGCATGTGTGTCTGTATTTGTGCGTGTGTCACTGTTGTGTATGTGTGTGTGTGTGTGTGTGTGCGCGCGCGTCTGTGAGTGTGAATGAAATGGTGTGAAGCAACCATGCTTCTCTGTCAAATGGTGGAGCAGAGTGAGTGACAGAAACAGCCTGCTTGTCTGGGCAAGGAAAGCCCATGATTACCATTTAGAGTTATTAAAGCAACAGAACTATGTGAGGAAACACTATGTCTGCACTTTCCATCCACAACAACTATATATGTATCAGTAGTTGACCAATATGTTAATGATTTATTATTGTTATTAGTAGTAGTAGTGGCGTTATAGACACATCCCTTGCTTGATAATATTTGTATCAGCATATCATCTATGCAATAAGGGAAAAAAATCATAATTATGATGATGACCATGATTGTTCTTAACAATACTCTTGCTATTGCCACTATTAAAACAAACACAACTAACAATAAAAATAAGAAGAAAAGAGAAGGAAAAAAATCAAACAGAACAAGAAAAAAAAGAAATTCAGATAATGAATTGAGGCCAAATTCCCAATGAGAACCATTAAAATGTTGAAACTGTAAAACACATTTTTTGTTTTGCTTTTTTTTTTTTTTTTTTTTTGCTGCTTCTTTCACTGTCTGGACATCAGCTCTGAAGTAAACCAGCGAGTGAGAGATCACTAGTTTATATCCCTGGATTAGACAGCTCGGGAAAGTTGTTTGATGTGAGCTGAAAATCCCAAATACAGTGTGCTAATAAGCCCAGGGGGGAAGCAGACACTCCCACAGTGATTAACTGATTAAAATGCAACACAAACAATGAAATGCTTCACTGGCTCATGCTTTCTGACATGACACCTCACCAGCGCGCTCCTGAGCAAGACACCGAACTCTTCAGTGGCTCTGCCCTGAGGGAAAGCTTCTCCGCTCCCATATGCTGCCTCACATGTGCGCGTGTACATGCTTTTGCGCTGACGAGCAAGCCATCAAAAGGATAAACCTCACTTGGAAAATGAGATAAATAAATAGATACAAGTCTATGCTCTTGACTCAGGGGAGAATGCGGGCCCAGAGAGAGACCCAGAGAGTGGCAGCTGGCCTTAGCTAACAGGACACTGCTAATGGGACACCCCATCTGCTGCTCCCGTTTCCCTGCCCACCGCCCATCCTACTGCCAACCTCTGGGCTTCTGGAAAATGTCCTCAGCTCCCCTGCTGTTAGGCCTCTCATCATCCCACAACATTGTTTACAAGAGCAGCCACAATGCCCTCGAAATTTGACATTGTAACTTCCAGTGTGCCATGCGCATCAAATCAAATGGCAAACACCAGATCAAATTTGAGGGGACATGATGGCCTCAAATTAAGACTTCATTAAAAGAAAATATCTATTACTGTGAATATTTTGAGGGTTTTTGACTCAATACCCTGTTGTCATTATTTTTTTTCTCTAAAGTCTTAACCAAGCATGATTATCATAAAATCTGCCAAAACAAAAAGCATAGTCTGATGTACATAATTCTTGGATGTTTCCCACAACACAACTCCCTCTCTTCTGCATTTCCTCCACCTCTAACCCCACAACAGAATAATGAGGATTGTCTGCAGTGATGATATGCCTTTTCCATTAAGAAGTAAGGAACTTTTTCCCTCAGGACCTCTCTAATTTATAAAGTAATGCAAAGCATCACTCTTGCCCACAGAGTATAGAACGGCCTCTCTATCCTGTGCAGGATTTACAGCAGCCATCCCTCACTTGTCTGCTTGCCAGACACCCAGAGTTATGATGATTATCTTGATGTGAGTGCCTCTCCACTTCCTCATTCCTCCATCCTCCTGCCTGGCTGAGCAACACATGGATCAAACCTGCCTTTGCAGCACCATCTGGTGACCGCTGCCGCGATTCAGGAAGCTTCCTCGCAAATGAGAGAGGAAAAGAGATTCAACCTCTGCTCAAGTGTTTTTTTTTTCCCCCTCTCATGCTGCAATACTAGTCTGATCCTCTGGAGGGTGTCTCAAACCTTTGTCCTCCATCCTTCCTGTTTCACAGACTTCATACCAGACATCCTACAGGAGGGCTGTCTCTATAGGCTGCTTCATTTCTGCTGCAATTCCGTTAATTTTTTTCTTTCTGTGCTATGTACGGTATGTTCTCTTCCTTGAAAGATTTGCTATGGTCTTCTGTGCGTCACAACCCACCGCATGGACCTCCCGTCTCTCTGATTAAAGCAGACTCCTGGGCAGATTCATTTTACAGGTCTCAATAGTCTTTAATAAGAGACCAGTAGAATGAAATTGCCACAGTTGTGAAAACTAATAACTACAGAGTGAAGCCACAGCATGAGGAGTCCCATAGAGGGAAGAGTGGATGAGGCTTGAATGGAGTATCTTGCCGAACAGTGGGAGTTTTTCTCTTTCTCATTTATTTTAAACTAGGGTGCAAGAGCACCTACAGTACAGAAAAACATGTAATTGAAGTAAGATTGTGCTGGAGAGACTGAAAGAGCACAACAGTTCAGACACAGAAGTGAGCAAAACTTTCTGAATCATCCTTTATAGTTTACAGTAATATTTACATAATATGAATTATTTATAGCAATAGTCCTTTACATGTGTAAATACAGTTATGTTCAGAAATGTACTAAATGACTGCATAATGCATGGCTCTTTAAAGGAAAGTGCAAATATTCGCACTGTTTTCATTTGTGTTTATTACTGTACATTATTTAAATATTAATAAATTGTTTAGTTTTCAAAGGCTCAGTTGTCATGATGTGTTGCGATCTGCTGGTCACACTGTGGCCCAGAGGTAAAAGAGACCATCTGTAGTGGACACTGACCTCTGTCCACCCTGAGTGGGTCAAACGAAAAGAGGTTTTCTCCGTAGGGGAATAAAGTATGACAATATTAAAGCGAGTATGGTAAAATTATAACATGGCCACATTTGCAGCGGCTGGAGACCCTCCACACTCCTGCTTAGAAATGTCAAAAAGTATCAATCGGCTTTATCAGGTCACATCTGTCCCAGTTGACAGTGCCAATAAAGTCTGTTCAAAACAGAGCACGATAAACTATTAATCAACAGACACTCCAGTTTCAATCTCAGAGACACACAGATAGATAAGATAACACGACATAGAAAATAATCTGTGGACAACTAGCCTCTGCATAAGTCACATAAACATATTGATATCGTTCCATGCTAGTTCACTTTCAAATTTAAACAGTAAATAATATATTTGTTCACGTTACCTGGTCGGTTGATGACATTTCCACTCTGCTAGACACGAGATGTTCACCCATGCTTGCTGTAATTTGCCACCATGAAGTGAAAACGCGCGGAAAGTTATGGATTTAAGCATTAAGGTGGTGTTCATGCTGAAATGGTGGCACTGATTTTGTAAACAATAAATGACGTGTTCAGCTGTTAGTTTCAACATACACTGAATCTGGAGAAAAGATCCAAATTAACTCCAGAACTGATCACTGAGGTGAATTTTGTTTTCATATGACCACAGTTTGTGCAGAAGTGCAAAGTGCTGTTCAACCCTATTCTTGGTTTCACTGTCGACAAGTTGTTTGGTTTATGAATCCAAAATGAACTTCTTATCAACAAGAGTTGGATCACATTGCCTCTCCTTCACTGCAGCTTCGTTTTGTTTAATATCTTGAAGCAGATAGTCTGCTTCTATCTTGAAAGGAGCCAGCTGTTTCTTGATTCTTAAAGTTGCTAAAAGCTGCCTCTCTGTGTCCTGATATTATCATTGTAACACACCGCACAACACCACATGAATACACACACACACACACACTTCATCACAGAAAATCCTTATGTTTTGTTCCATAAAAACAACCACTGGACGACCACTGAATCAAATCTTGTTACTTTGAGGTTAAGGAAGTAACATCTTGAAGCTGCACTGTGCATAATGTACAGATTTAAAGTTTCTTTCGAAACGTCCCTGAGAAAATGGTAATTTCAGGGCACTGCAGGGAATCATTTCTTTTCCACAATGTCCTGTGGATTATATATCTCATTAGCACATCAATAACATTTGTGTGTAACTTGCATTTTGGGGGGGAATTGCATTTATTCTCCTGTGGAACCAGTCTTGGCTTTTAATATTGTGCAAAAGGTATCTATATATGGAAATGGAATGAGGTGATGACTGCTGAGATCAGACACATTAAAAGAGAGATGTCTTTTGTGTCACTCACAATGGCAGAGTGAGTGGTTGTGGGTGATGTTATTAGGCTCCAGACTTTTGGAAGTCATTGCAATTTAAGCAAGATCATTTTAAGAACATTGTAATGATACACAACGCGCAACTCTTATTGCTATTGAGTACAATACAAACACAGTTCGCTTGATGGTGTGTACCACATTGCTACCTGTGATAAACGGCAACATGCACATCCCACTGTCAAGGTTTGTCCTCCTTCATTCATCAGATATCAGTCAGTTACAGGGTTTCTGAGACAGGTTGCTCTCGCGACTATGTGTTTCTTTTCATGTTCAATAAAATCAGCTCGCTTGGTTTTCCCTGTCACACTGAGGATCATCACGCAAATAGTACTTAAAATTAAAAATCATGTGTGCTTTCTCAAAAATCATATATGTTTCCTCCAAGTAACCACTGTCACTCAAAGTGTTATCATTGGCTTATTTCTAAAATCACATTGTAATTCACACTGGGAACATACATGTTAGTAGAAACTTCAAAGTGTTTCCTACAGGAAGAAAACAAAAAGTAACACACAGGAAGTGATCTACTGCCTGTATACATAATATACTCTGCTATATTTATCCGATGTGGTTTGCGGGTACTCTGCGCAACTAGGTTACAGTATAATCCAGCTTCGTTTTCTTGCAATATATGTGATTGCTTATTGTCTAAAAATAATCATTGAAATAAAAATGAAAAAAGAGAGAGAGAAAAAAGTCATTTCACACAGTAACCACCCTCCCATAAGGGGAAGCACATAGTTTTCCCACAGGTGACGACTGTCCCTCACGGGGTCTTCTGATGTTCAGTGTCTTCCTATGGGAAACAAACAATATACAGGTGAAATGTAAGTATCTTCTACATTATTAGATTATCTCAGGGAATAAATGACAAAAAAATATATATATTTCTGCAAAAGTGGCAAGATGGTGGAAGATGTTGCAGACCAGGGCAGCAGAAAGGCAAACAAGGACAGTGATGAGAATAATGAGAGCAGCGATGATGAGCCCAAGAGTGAGGAAGATGAGGACGGCAATGATGAGGAAGATGAGAGCAGTGATAATGAGGCTGATAATGATATGGACGATGATAAGAAAAATCAGAGCGCTGCCAAAAGAGCTTCATCGCACAAAATGGATCTGCACAGACTGCCTTCTCCCACAGCAAGAACCGCTGCCTTCTGTATCACGAGAAATGGACAAAAACATGATCCTAATTATCAATAAACCATAAAAATCCATAAAGTTCATGAACCGCTCTAAATCATCCTGTGAATTTATGTAAATTAGATGACATGTAACCCAGCGATGTCAATATTGTTGATGTTTTAGCTAAATTTATGTGTGAGGTCGAGGCATTTTCCACAAAAAACTCCACAAAAGGAAAACATAAGACATTGGTTTTGGTTTGTGGTCATTTGCACATTTTGTCCAATGCAATGACATAAATCAATAAGATGGACACAGCAGCTTAATCCTTATGTCAATAGATAAAATTGAACATTTCTGGATGTTTCTATGTTATTTAACATAAACTCTTGTCACATGCAACATATCTCTGTGTCCAGTTTGGGACAACACACATTTGTATTACTTGTCAACACAACATAAATTATTAACAATATGTTATGTTACTGTGAGTTTTATCAGTATACTGTAGTATGTTTTGTTGCAAAGTATTATTGCAAATATTTTCCATCTCAAGCTACACTCAAAAATATGTTGCAGTTGTCATTTTTAATTATAGATTTATGTATTTTGGGTGTTTCTATGTATTTTGCATATGACAGTGTAGTTGCTTATTAAGTTCGATAACAAAGGTAAAACAATTCGGAAATATGCTTGAAATATTACATTTATAATTAATTTCAGATCCACTTATTTTACTTCATCTTTCATTCAACATAGACTAAATTAAAGGACACAAGTTTAAAATGATAGCCATAAAAGACATTTTTCATATGTCCATTCCTCCAAACTTAGAAGTATTTAACAAACCAAAATCAGACTGAATGATTTTCCCAGGGCAGCTTAATTCCTAAAATGTAAATGTACAGGTGGTGCAAAGATAAGAACGATGGATTACTTACCACAGATCCCAATTTGAGAAGATTTTATCTCAAGGACCCTGAATCTGAGAATATCCTTGTAGTAAAATATGATTTTCCTCAGAACTACAGTTGTTTCTGCTGTGGCTGTGGAGGAAACTGTTCAGAATTGTTGTTGTTATGTATTTCCTTATGCACTGGCTTCATGGGGACTAAATAACAGCAAGGTTAAACTATTCTTAATTTTGCTGGAGATCTTCTGGGACACGGAAATAGACCTATAAGAGTTGGACAAGATTTTTTAACCACTCACTTATTACAACCCGTGGCTTCAAGAAGACTCGCAGGAAGCAGCAGCATTGCATGTATCAGTGCTGTCTCCCACTGACAGTCTGTAAGATTGATCATAAATATCAACAAAATCTGTCATTACCACTCAAAGAATTACATGTGGTGAAGGTCTACACTAAATAACCACCTAGAGTCAAGACAGTTTTCCTTCCTCTCGGGGGAATGCAGTTATTCACACATCTCTCCCAGCTTACACTGCAAAATGCGGTGCAGTTTATACAATGTGCACGTCTGTGAGGCCTTGTGGCTCCTCTCATCACAGTAAGTCCCCTGGGGCTTTTATGGATGAGGATATTTCAGAGACGGGTACAAGCCACGCACAAACACTTATGCAGGCTTCTCTGCCTACATCATTTACTTTCTCACATTTCTGCAGCACCTTTGTGATAAAAAGTCTAGCCTTTTCCACAGTTTAGGTAAACCTAGCTGCTATCTCAGCTTGTCATATTGGTTATGACGGCGAGTCACTGCGGGTGCATCCTTTGGTTGCTCACTTCATGAAAGACCAATGCATAAACCTGTCATCCCCTCTTGGGACATGTTCTTGGTGGCAGATGCATTATTTGTGGCCTTGTTTGTACCCTTAGAATGGGCGGTCCTCTATATTTTTGCCTATTGGACTCTCTTGTATATGGCAATCTAATCAGCCAAAGGGGCGTGTGATTCATCATTTCACCCCTCCCATAACCCTACACAAGACATGCCCAAGGTCACTTTGCACCCTAATCCAGTGCATTCTGTCCAGTCTCTCCTATGAGGTGTTAGCTGTTGATGTAAAGACGCTTTCTCCTCTGCACGTTACCTCTAAAGAGGAAAGAGGCTCCGTGTCCTCTGTGCGTGCATTGAATATCTACATCACAGGGACCCAATCTTTATGCTTATGTAACCAGCTATTTGTTTGCTTTGCTTACCCTGCCCAAGGCAAGCCACTGTCATAACAGTCCATGTCACATTACCTTATGCTAATAAGCCAATAATCAGCAAATAATTATCCAAAACTACTTAATTTGTTCCCACGATACTAGCTGGAGTCATAGTTATCAAGAATTCTTTGCATAATTTTTTTATTACATTAGTCTTATCAAACACTGTGGCGAGTCATAGTAACACAGTCAATAGCCACTGCCTCCATAAGAGTGACTGGAGACTTTCTGACCTCTGTAGCCATAAATATTGTGTTAAAAAACAACTGCAGCTGGAGAAAGAGGCCATATTATGCTTAGAAACACCACAGTATCAAACTACATGGCATTTGGTTGAGCACAACCAATGCTATGCAATTGTCAAGATATGCTGATCCATATGTTGAATTTTCTCTAAATATTAAAGGATAATTCCAGTATTTTTAAACCTGGGCCCTATTTTTCCATCTATTTGGGTCTAAATGAATAGTAGGAACAAAAAGTTTTGGAATCACTCCAATATTGATTGAGAATGCTACAACCAGCAATCGCGAAACAAGGCTGCAACATAATCCAACTTGTTCGCATTAAAGTTTGTCCACTAAAGGTAATTGTTTTTGGCACTGACACGTTCAGATTAATATTATTAGTGTCTGACCTTGACAGTAGTAGCCCACTGATGCTACATTCATCAGATATTCTGCTAAAATTGTCAACTACCAAAAAAAAACATTCAAATATTCTCATAGTGGTAATTTGGATGTGAATTTTGGGTTGGCTGTGATATCCCCCACCTGGCGCCCCAGTTGTATCAACACAGGCAGTAAACAGCAGCAAAATCCACCAATGTTGGTGGTCCAAGGTATGAAAAATCACCCATCAGTTATCAGTTATAGTCATATGTAATCAACTATATCAAATCAACTATTATAGCAGTAATGTTTTATAGTTTTACACCATTCCACCACCCTTACCACAACCACACCACCATAACTTTCAATCATGCTACTTCAATGTTAATGACTATTTCTCTTTGTGTTTCTTGTATGTCATTCTTATATTGCAGGGACACATATTTCTCTTGCTTTTTGGACATGGAACACTATTTATTTATTTATTTATTTATTTATTTAGTTTTGAGACATTGTGCACATCTCACAAATTTAATGAGAACAGGCTGTTCTGAAAAATTCCACCTCAGCAGGCAAGGCTTAGCAAGAAATAGATAGAGTCTCATAGGCACGCAGAGGTAGTTAGCAAAGCAAAACAAATATAGAAGACAATGAAAAAGTACCACTTATGATGTTGCACTCTCTGTACCTAATGCTGTAATGAGAATGCTGAATTTTGTTTACCCAACTCTGCCAAGGTATTTCACACGCTTGAGCTACTGCTCAGCAACTGAGGAAAAGTGGTCATTTCAAACTGACCTTTATTGTTATTACAATATATATGTTTTGGCAACACATGATAGGGACTGTAAAATCAGAATGTATTTCCATGGGTGTCCCAGTGCACTTACCACATACTTATAGCACAACACCGCCGATTTGATTCCAAACAATACACTTTGCTGCATGTCATCCGCTCTCTCTCTACCTTGTATTTCCTGTCTCTCTCCACTGTGACTATCAAATAAAGCAGAAATTCCCCAAAAAATAATCGTAAAAAAGATCCTAGAAGAACAGGGTATAAGTGAAGCTACAGTCTGTTGAATGTCATCACAGGTAGTCAATGCATTTGGAAGAGCTGAAACTATAAGACTAACGGCAGCCATTACTAATTACACTACTTCAAGCAAAATGTTTCATTACTGTAATACAACTAAATAATATCAATTAAATAATATAACATGGCAGTGAGGTTTTAGTTTTGGCTTACTTCAAAACATGTAGGACTACATCTATTTTGTCAATGGCAGAGATGCAAGTTAGATTCATTATGGTCTAAATAAGCAGATGACTATGTTAAGCACACAGGAAGTCAGTATCACAGAATCTAGGAACCAGGTCATTTGAGCAAATAAGCACAAAAATTTAATATAAACCAAGCACACTAAAATCAGGAAGCAATGAAAATCCTGTGGAGTCAGAGCATGTAACCTGCTGTACTGTATGTATGCTCAGACTGAAACATAAACTGTACTAGACATAGATTTCAAGGTGTGAATGAATGAATTATAGCACTGTGCCCAGTACAAGAATAGTATAGCATGCCAAGAACACTCAACAGAGAGTGCTGCAGTGGAGTCCACTACAGGTCAACGTTTTCAGTCATTCAAGAGCACAAGATCATTCATTAAGGACCTATATCAATAGAACCAAAGTGCGGCTTTAAATGTCTGGTATAGCTCTCTTCACAATTCATAATCCAACAATCATACTGCTCTTTCAAATATGGGACAATATAGTGCAACATTGAGGAAAAAGAGGGAATGGAGAACAAAAACGAGATACATGAGATGGCCCAAATTGCATTTCAAGATGAAGGAACTGAATACACAAAGGCTGTTTGCTTGATTCAGTATGGATGTTTAGTGATGACTGAGAAAACAATTACTGAGACCAGAGGCAGAGATTTCCACAAAGTGTTATAGACCTGCAAGAGCACAAATACTAACAAAGCAAACCCAGAACAGCATTATAGATTGACATGTACCAGTGAAAAACTCTCCAAGTGACAGGCGAGTCAACCTGACTGGACAACGTGCAATTATAAGTGAAAGCTTTACAATCAGTAAAAGTAAAACACTCCTCAGTCCATGACATACAATGCTAAAAGCAAAACACATTGGCAAGGGTTGTGTGAACATAAAATATCAACATATCAAATACTGGTATGAAAATGGTGGCAACCAATCTTTTTAGCAGTGAAAGAACACACGCACACACACACACACACACACACACTCACAAACACACACACATGCATGCACGCACGCACACACAAAACTAAAATGCCTCAGCTTGGCTCCTCTGCAGTGCTTCCAATCACAGCTTAGTATTCAGGCTGCACTGGCACGCATGATTAAATTATCGTGTGTTGTGCTCCTGCAAGATCAGTGAAGGTAGTGGTACTGTAATAAAGAGCAAAAAAGGAAGAGGAGGAAGAAGAAAAAGGAAAATATATGAAGTTAAAGAGTTTCTGTACAGTAATGTGAGAAGGAAAAATAGGCCAAGGCTAATCCCCAACATTAGAGCTCAGCATATGATTAGGGGGAGCTAGATTAATTGCATCACCCAGTAAAATGCCATGAAGTCCTAAAAAAAATATGATATGTCTGGCCTTTGACCCTTCACATCCTATTTTTCTTGCATGCGACTAAATTGCAAAGCTCTATAAACAATAAAATCTAGACATTATATGAATCCCTGTAACTTCCTGTTAAATGGGTAATATTTAGTGATGACAACATACTGACAGCCAGGATTTTGACATTACACAAGAGTCCTAAAATGAGAAATTTATCAATTCAGCAGGCTAGACTTAGTCCAGCAGGTTATCCCAACTGGCTACCACTCAGGTAAGTTACTGTAAGTTTAATAAAAACATGTTGTTGAAACTGTTTCAAAGATGACCAGATAAGTCAGATGGCACTGTCATGCCAAAACAAAACGTTATGTTTTCGCAGTTTTAATAGCTGTGAAGAAATAATTGTCATGGCAAACTATCACTTGTAGATAAGAAGCTGTCATTCTGGAAAATAAGAAATAATACTAATAAAAATGTTGTTAAAAAGGTAAGTGCTCTCCTCAAAATTTGTAGCATGCCAAGTATAACTGACTAACTCAAATCTATTTAATCTATTTATTAAATATTATTACATCGGCAATCACAAAAAGATCTCTTAACCGCAGTGCCACTTAAGAAGTACTTCTATGAACAGAAGTGATTAAAAGATAAAAGTGATTTCAATAGCTTGAGCTCCTCAGGAGGGGCTTTCGCCTTTGGCCTGAACTTTGTAACAGGCAGGAGCGTCCTCCCTGAGGATCTGAGGCAGTGCACTGTCTTATAAGGAATTAAGAGCTCTGTAATGTTACTGTGGATAGGAGCCAGATCATGCAGACCCTTAAAATTTATCAGGAAAATCTTAAGATCAATTGTAAAACTAACAGGTAACCTGTGAAGGGAGTCTAAAGTGAGCGATAAAATCCCAGGGAAGTCAGCAAAGAATAGAAAGACCTAATACAGGAAATATTTTTCTTGCAAAATAAGGAGGCACCCAGCACTGGATATCTGAGAGGCAAGGCTTTGGTCAAGCCAAACTGCCAGATTCACTAGATTTTATCAGACTGTAGACTTTAATGTCATCTGCATAGCAATGGAAAGAAAGGAGATGGTTCCGAGAAACATGACCTAAGGAAAGCAAATGAAGTGAGAACAACAAAGGACCAAGAATTGACCCCTGGGGGACACCACACGAAAGATGAGCTTAAGAGAATGATGCAAGTAGGACTGTCCCTGAGTAAGGATGTCTTTGGCAAATGAAAGCCCCTACTTTCCTACAGATTAAATTAAATTAATCATCCAGTAATTTCTGTGTAGTATATATTACAATTGCTCAGTTGCTTTTGTGTTGTGAATTATGTTATGTCGCATAGCTACAGACACTAAAGCTTTAAAAACCAAAAAGCAGCGATTAGATACACAGATACATCATTTTCTTGCAAAGTTAAATTCATTCTTGGTCAAACAACCCCTCCCCCTCCCCCCGACTGATTAATCAACTGGTTGACCAAAATGGGTCAGCCCTAGATCAAAGTAAGACTGTAACCATCTAAGAGCATAACCAGAGAAACCTGGAGGCCTTACAGTTTTTCTCTATTGGTTTGGCTTATTTCTTGGAACAGTTTTAGCATTCTCAAAGCTCCATGTGCATTTGTCAGAACAGCTTATATGGTACAGCACAACACCAGAGTTCACCTGCAAAAGGTCATAACTCCCCAAACTATTTGACTCATGTTTCAAAAAAACCAAAAAGTTATTGTGTCAGAAAATAAGCCAATGCCACCAAAATGAGAAGTTCCTTTGACATTGTGTAAACAGTGGTAGTCAAAATGTTGGGATGTTTTGTCAGTATGGCAGTGGACCCTGGAAGTGTTCCTTAAATCCAAATTTCAGTGTTGCCCTGTTTTTTAAAGACAATCTGCTAACATACTGATGTATTCTATGTGCTCTGCTTGTCATAGCGCACTGTTTTTGCTTCAGGCCGGTCAAAACGCTACTTCCTTCTTAGACACACAGAAATCAGGATTGACGCAGGGCACGTAAGTTTACTGGTCTGGTATCTCACAGACCAGTAACCAATTGTAGCCTCAGTATATCACTGTCTATTTGCATAATTAGCTAATGCAATTCAACTTGACAAAGTTCATTGGCTGTCTTGCCGTTTCTTCCTCCCATCTGGTTGTTTATCTTTACAAGCTAGGAAACAGCAACATACAGCTGATTGATAATGTAGTCAACATGAAGGCTCCTTTCTAACATTGTAGAGAGCAAGAACGTTACATCTGGAGTTCTAGAGATACATCTAAGCTTTTTTAAGGAACAAAGGAATGTTTTTTCATGGAAAACAACTTCTTAATATGTTATTTTGCTGAACAGAGATGAGTTTTTAAGGGTTTAATCAATGTCTGCAGTGGGTCTTTAAATGACACTGAATGCTTATTGTACCTGAATTTCATTTTTCTCTAGCTGACTGAATGCTGTTGTGTATCAACCTGAATACTGTTCAGATGCCAAAACAGAAAACTTACACAACAATGTTTAGTACAAAAAAATGTATTTATGCAAAAAGAAAATGATGTACTGTGAAACCAAAAATACTATATAGTAGCACAGTAAAATTTCAGTGCTTTCAGTGAAAACTCCATCCACCTCCTCACTGAACTGTCTGTCACAGACAACAGCACCTGATATTTTCCCTTGCACTGCAATGGGGGAAGAAATCCTATAGTATGCTGGAACTATCCCCTTTAAGATGTGATGTCATCGCAAGCAGTCTTGTGGTCGATGATCATATTCAAATCAAATCATATATACCACCATATATACAATCATATATATGACCTCCATGCATAAAATAATCCCTCAATTGGATTCAGGAATGGAAAATATGGTGAGAGGAGCTCCAATTAGCATCCTGTGGTGGACACCAAACCGTTCCCTGATGACATTTGCACAGTGCAAGTTCATATTATCCCACAATTTCAAAATCTGTCATATCATTTCACCTCTCTTATTCTCAGGGATAAGGGTGTTCAAGAAAGGGAATATGTGTACTCACTCACACCATTCTCTGGTATTGCGGTACACATTGTTATATTTCCCCAAAATAGCTAATGTGAGAAACTCCTCATTCAGAGGTGATGTTCAAGTTTCACTTAGCAAGTAAATGATCAATTTAGCAGATGTTACAAAATTAAATATAATTGATATTTATGGAATATATGCCTGAGACAATTGAACAACTGAAAGGACTATTATTAGATTATTAGAATTCACATGTTTAATCAGCTATTCAACTGAGAAGCAACGTACGTTGATGCAGCAGAACATATGCGTTTGGTAATTGTGGAAATTGTAGACAGTTGTACTTACTCATTTGTATGGATGTGCTTGAACATTTGCAATTTGTTTAAAAAAAGAGATAAAGTCAAATCTGTTGTGAACAAGTGACCACGTGGTTTGGAGGTTTTCACATTCTTTTGAAAACATTCACTATCATTTGATAATTGGGCCAAAGCAAATGTGAAAAGCAGGTCAATAATGACAAGCTAAAATAATAAAGCATCAGCTACGTGGAGGAGGACGTTGGTTGGAATAGTGTCTAAAGGAAAGGATGTGGATTTCGTCTGAGATATTATTTTCTTCAATACTGTGAGAGAAATAAATGCGAAACAGCTCAGACTGACCAGATTCACAGTAATTGCTGACACATTTTGAACAACAGGGGGTATCCAGCACCTGATATTATCCACTTTTTCTTTGAAATAATTTGAGATCTCCTTGCACATACCAAGGGAAGCATCAGAAATGAGGCTAGAGAGGGTTTTCATGATTATAATCTTATACAAAACCATAAAGTTGTGGGAATTCTTAGAAATAAAATCAGAATTTTGACCTGGCATCTTTAACAGTGCTTTGGTAAACAGTCATTTTCATGTCTAAAGTAATTTGTAATTTATTAGCTCTCCATTTCCATTCTGCCTTTCTGCATCTGCAAACAGAGCAAGTATGTTGGCTTAGATTTGACTTAAGTTTGGGCTTTGAAGTTGTTTAACTGCTCCTCAGTGGGTATGTGTGGGAGCTCGGTGGCACTATCATCAGAGAGAGCAGCGAAGGCTTCAAAGAATCTCCTTGCAGGTGGAGTTGAAAATATGAGAGTGGACAGATGCACCGGGCCTAGGAGTGGGGAGAGGAAACAGAGCTTTAAAAACAACCGCTTTGTGGTCAGATACACAGACATCAGCTGTATGCCAACCCCGCAGGGTAAAGCCAGAGGAAATAACTATACTGAGGCTACGTCCTTTATAGTGTGTCCTTCAAAAGACTGGACCAAACTAAATGACTCAATCAGGTTCGACAAAAGGAGAACACACTGACAGCAGTTAGAATGTCCTAAAATAAACAAAACATTGGGTGTCTGTTATGATACCAAATCACAGTGGATTTAGGACTTTTTTCTGTGATGGCAAAATAGGACATTTCCCTTCTTTGTCTTTTGAGATAAGACTTGATGGGCATTCAGGATTTATTTCTGTCTTCAAGACCAAGGACCACACTAAAAATTAATGATGAACATTTTGTTTTATCCTTGACCGTTTCAGATGCATGAAGGTTTTGCTTGTTTAAAATGATTAAAGATATAAAATTGAAAAACTGTCATCTAAATACTGAGAGCTGCTATTCCTAGGCAGGTGTGCTCCTGCATGTCAGAGTACATATTGCCATTTCAAGGGATATTTCACACTAGTATCATACAGCATTTACCCTCATGTAAATGCACCTAGAAGTGTACAAGCTACAGCAATGCCCTCTGTTATCTGCTGCCAATCACCACATTCCTAATTCACTGCCACTGATTTTCAAAGCATCACCTAGATTAATAGTTCTTAAGTATTGGCAATGACAGTTTGAGTCAAATATTCTTGTTCCCCCACATATCTGTAGACAGACAGACAGGACAGAAAGATAGATAGATAGATTTCAAATGCATTTATGGCTCAGGATAAGGCAATGATCACATTGCAATTATGATAATGCAGCAAAGCCTGAAGATCAAATTATACTTCGCTTCGTTGTCTTCACTCTCAGTGGAAATCAACTAGTTTTCCTACGCACAGTTACATTTTTGGAGAGGTGCACGTAAGCTATGGCTGCAGCCTCTGCAGGCTACACAGGAGCCACAGACACTTACGGCTATGTCGGCATTTTGATGCAGAAGTATAAATTAACCTTAATGCTGCGCTTAAACAGTGTTTCAACGGGTGCAGTGTATCGCTTCATCTGGTTACTAGATAACAAGTGCCTCATCAGCTTTAACTTGAACTGCCTGTCTAGACATTGCTGATATGTTAGAAGTCCCATCTTATTATGACAATTCTGAACGGTCCGGTCACACTGAAGTGACATTGACAAGCGTTGTGTTTTAGCTTCAAATTGAACCAAGTTCAACTTGACTGTTGTGGACCCAGTGCTCTAAGCTTAACTGCAGAGCGCTTGTGTGATCAGCCACACCGCACAGAAGCCACTGAAAACAATGGGATTATGCAGCTGCTGCTGCCTCCACCACTTGCCAGTGTGAGCGCCGCCTAAGAATAATACTCCTCATGGTGTTTCACAAATAAACATATCATTAAAATAAGTACAGAATTATCAAAGTTAAACAAAACGAATATGAAAACTAAGCCCTCTCTATGCTGGACCCTGAGTGTCTGACAACACTAGCTCCTCTAATTCAGCTGAGGTAAAACTGTGAATGGAGGCTTTCCAGTTCCACTGCTGCAAACTGACCTGACTGGAAGGACTTCAGTGATTCTTCAGAGGAGCCAGACAGGACCAAGTCCAGCTATGATGCCTTTGCTGGAGTTAGTCTGAAACTTTCTGTCAAAGTGGATGTATTGAACTTAAAATTTAACCACTCAAACAACGTAAAATTTTAACAATGTCTACCTTTAACATCTTTAATCATAATGTATGTGTACATGAAAAGAAGAAAAATTTTAATTCCTTTAATATGGGACCTTTTGTGGTTTCTAGCTGATTTCTCCAAGACCAACTTATTGTATATAACATTGATTAGAGACATAAGTAAGTAAATCATAAATACAGTGCTCCAAGAAAATATTAGCTCCCCCACATTTCAACTGTTTCGCACATTTTCCTCATCTAATCTGATAAGTTACTGAGGCAGTCATTCAAACTGGAGTCAAAGATATGGTCATACTGTGCTCATGAAAACTATTTCGTGACACTGCATATGGACTTTTCACATCATAGATAAATGTGTATTAATTGCATAAATATTATCACTATGGCAAAACTCCTTTCATTGCACAGCAAGCCATATTTCACAAAAAAGCAGCATCCACTAAACCACTTCCAACACTACTTGCTACTGCAAGTAGATGGTTAAAAAGTACAGCTGTGTGTTGCACTTGCAATCAATAGACAACACACAGTGACAATTTATAGTCTATTCCGTCTTCTCTACAGCTGTAACAGCATCACTGATAAGGTTGGTGGACTTGCTATGTTGCCAAATGGAATGGATTGGGAAATGTCCCCAAGAAAAAGGTGATGCTGAAAACATGCAGGGTAAGAGTGAGTGGGGCAGTGATTCCATTTTAACAAATTATTCCTTTTTATTGGTAAACAGCTGCAACGTAAATTATTTCCATGCAATCAATTTACCATGCCATGCATTTGAGTTCCCCGTGGCCTGGGTTACTGTGAACGAAAATGAATTCTTGAGTTTTATCTTCACATTTTTTACCTTGTATTTTACCAGGAAGGGACCTTTTTCTCGCATTGTTCTTCACAATTATAGTGTTTCAGTGTTAGCCCCTAAGCAGCTCAACTGGATCAGTTTAAATGTTTCGCTCAAGGGCACTTCAACACAGAGCTTTACACATCCCCTCCTCTGTCGTGATTTCCTCACACAATCTGGACATCTGAACAAGGCACGGGAAGCTGCCGTCGAGCTGCCTCTAGTGGTATGTGACAAAATATGAGCCAAACCGACTCGCCAGCTCTCTCCCACCCTGCTGTGAGCAAACAGGTGGTTTATTTTTTTCAGTCTGAAATATGTTTTTCCAAGTAGTGTCTTGCAGCTTGATGGCACAGCTACCTCATTATCAGAAAATGTATTAACAAAGATCAAAGAACCAAAGGTCCTTAAATGTAGGGCTGCATGTAAGGAATTATCCAACTAATTGTAAAACATGACACCATTTCTGGTAATTGTCCCCCATGGGAGCATATATAAAGACAAAATAAACTGAACTTTGTTGGAAGCAAGAGGAGACTTTATCCACATGCGATACAATCTCCCCAGCCAACACAAAAATATCTCCATGCTGTAGTATTTAAATCACAAGCAATATATTATAAGATTACTAAACATTGCCAGCAACCTTGTCAGCCTTGGATAATTTAAAAGTCGGTAGCATGCAGTAGCAATCTCAGTTCATTACAGGAGACCCTCAATCACAGGGATTCCTACAATAGCAATAGGTCTATCTTCCTTCACAGCAGTCCCTTGTAAAATCAATTTCGGCAGATTTTATTTGATATAATTTATGTGTTGGACAGAAAGAGAGAAAGAGGGACGTAGCATACACATAACTGCAGATGCATTTTTAGAGCAATGACTGCAAACCACAAAGCCAGTGCAAAAGCTAAAAGGAAAAAAAAAAAAAAAAAACCAAAGCAGCTTGAAGGACTGCTTCATGAAACTGTTTTCATAAGCCTCCATCTGAAAGCTTGGGAGAAGTTTACGAACCTGTTTATGCATTCATTAGTACTAGAACCGATGACCTCATTTTGCTAGGATACAGTAGTCTCCATTCTAAATAATTAAACCTTTATATGGGCATCTACTGCATGTAAAGGGGAAAACTCACACCCTGGCTCTTTATATATTTATAGTTTATATATAAATTTCACAGTGTATTTTATACCAGCTCACTGTCGTCAAATGAGGAGCGCTGGCCAACATAATGCAGACAGTTACCTTGTTTACTACATAATGAGGACCTAGACCTTCACCTACTGTACTAGACCGTCTATGCTACACTGTAGGTAGATAGCCAGGCCTGCCTTATTCAAGATATGGACTTCTGCTGAACTACTAGTGAACATGAATTTTTAAAAATAGCTGGACATAATAGTATAATATTATGGGCAGAAAAAAAACAGGATCTCTTTTCAAACAGTGTGTTTCCACGGTTTCTATGAGCAAATGCCAATTATTTTGATTAATTCAGTGACAGCCATTAATGCTTTTCCTTTGTGTCAGAACTATATCCTGTCATCACATTTTGTAGAGGTGTGGGAGAATTATTTTGAGTGAACAAGACAACAGTTCACATGTGCAGTTGTGCTTTCTTGAGCGCTATAAAGGACAGGATGACAGGGGCTTAATTTAACATGCCACAGTAGACATCTAGCTACTGTCTTGACTACACAGAGGCTACGCTAACTAATCCTGACATGATTACACATACATCTGTGACACAGCCACAAACACACATATACACAATTGGCTTTGTTTGTGCACAGGTTTTGGATTACTCAAACCAGCACTTTAAAGGGGGCACAGCTCGTGTGTGTGTGTGTGTGTGTGTGTGTGTGTGGCGTGCGTGCTGAAAAGAAATGCTCAAATTCGAATGCTCAAAATTGTGGCAAGTGTTACCTTGTCCTTTTGGATCAGTTCTGACTGCGCTGATGTGCTTTGAGTTGTGACATTTGCAGTGGGGCTTAAAGCCACACAAACTCCTCTGTGTTCATTATTACACTCTGCTTGCTAAGCCTTTGCTCAACAGTTGCCTCTCGACAGAAATGACACGTTTTCGACTGAAAGCGGTCGACGGAAAATGTATCGTGGGGTATTTATTTTCACCAGCGTGTACCTCCAGAGTTTTGTAATGTCACAGACACCGTCGAGGATCGTTATGTCGTTTAATTGGGTAGTTTGTTGCCATGGTAATGCTCGCCACTTCTTTGCTTCCTTTGAATACATAAACAATCAATCAGGGTTAGTTATTTCATTGGCACTGCCATGTTTGCAGAGGATGTAAACAAATCCAACAGCATCTAACCACGGATATCGCAAAACGCATCACACACATCTTTGCCAAGATACCAGTGTGGGACGTGGTGGAACACGGTATCTTTTGTTGGGAGACGGCTGTTCAGTGTTGAGCAACCAAGTATAAATTAAGATTAAGAGAACTCTATTCAGTGACTGTGAACAGAGGCCGTATTGGTGTGACTATTCAAAACTATCAATATAGAGAATCCCAGAGGTAACATTAATGTGATAAGTGTTTCAAGGTCATTCATTATGCCTCTTCCTCCAATGATTTTAAAGGTCATAGCCCTCCTCATCAGTCTCTTCCTACTGCCACACAGATTATAACAAAGACTTTATTGATTGCAAGAATATGCGGTCTAATCAATCAAATGTTTAATAATATAAATTGCCAATCTGCTAAACTGACACTGACAATGTTATCTATTCTTTGAAATGCTATCGCTGCTGCTGATTAACAGAGCTCAACCTGTGTTTGGGCTGTTTCACAAGTTATTTTTAGTTTTATTTTGTTTTATTTATTTATTTTTTTATTTATTTGATTTATCTAAACCATTTGGGGGTTGTATTATTTGGTATGTATGTTCATTATGGGGAGTCTCTGAAGCCTTTTATTAAGGGGGAAAAAATGCTATTTCATTACCGAAACTGTCAATTTTTACAAGATCCCTCAGACATTAAAAGATACGGGCACAAAATCACTTAACTAACTTGGTCAACAGTGTCTCTATAATGGACCCAAAGTATATAACTGTTGGTATTACAGTAACCTTGGAGTGCTGTCTTGCAGGTGCTCACAATGTAATGTAATGTCTCAAATTCCTGCATACACTTCCATTCTTTCATTTAAATGTTCTTTACATTCCATTTGAATAAGTAAGATGTTAGATGTAACCGACACTAAGTGATTTTTGACCACTACATGGTGCCGAGTGCGCAAACTACATTTGTAGATAAACAAACATATTCCTCCTTTCCTTACTCTAAACCCGCAGATTGCTTGTAAAAACGTAAGTAAAGAATAAGAGTGTATTTTGTTGGAAACGTGGAAGACATTCTATTTTGGCAAAAGTCCCGTTGGATTACTTTGTCTCTGACCTTGAATTAGAAAATGTGGTGAAACTGTCGACTCTCTACAAGGTAAGATTTGAATGAACTTCTGTATTGCTGACATATGAGTCTTTGTTGGTTTATTGATTGATAAAGCTCTTATGTTTGTAGTTTGCAGTTGTTATAGCCTTTCTGCAGAATGCACAGGCAAGCTGGTTGTCATGCAGTAAAACATGAGTTACTACTACTAAACAAAATACACTTCAACAAAACAGCCGCTTTATCACCTAAATTTGCTACAAATTAAAATAAATGTCGGCTAGTTCTGCTTGGCAATAATTTTGGAATATTGCCATTCATATTGACCATCAAATTTAAAATATAAATAAAATAAAATAAAAGTCTAGTGTAAACCCTGGTGGGAGTGAGACAGAGGGGGCAGGGGAAGAAGTAGGGGGCAGAAGAGGAGCTTATTGTTGGGCCGATACACAAATTTTGAAAGCTCAAACCAGGCAACAACAAGAGGCTGGCTATAAATTGTGTGGTGGAAATATGACGACTACAAATGATGACTCTCACATTGCAAGGGGTCATTTTACTGCAAAAATGCATGTAATATTGCTTAATGTAGTTTTAATTGTCTTCAGTAGTGATTAACAAATTGTATACGGTATTTCAGTCAGGAATATTCTCATTGAGGTCTTTTATTTAGCGATATTTTAACACGGTCTATCTTAATGATTTCATGCATGACACCCACAACTTGACACTACATTTGGCTTTGGCATAATGGCTGCATTCATACAATTCCCTGCCCAATCAGAGAGCTGAACAGAACCAAGCATAGCGCTGTTGTACAGTGTTATCTGATAACTACTTGGAGAAAACATTTATGCATTTGCATGAAGCCAAATAGCATAGTCTATCTTGGTCTATCAGCTGAGCCAGTGAATAACAACTGAGACTATGGAACTGAGTATTTAAATGGACCGCTCTGATGTGAGAATGAGTGTGTAGATTGTCTGCTGGCTGGTCAACTGATTCTCAGCTGATTTTTTTAGGCGTGAATGACTTAATGTTCCTGCCTGGACCTATGCGAAAAACTCATTGCCATTCCCCAACAACATGAACCTCCAACCATGCCCCTAAAGGGGCTGAAGTGGATCAGTCTACCATATCCAACGACCACAGCTATGCCATCATACTTTAAATTAAGGCTTCATCATCTGAGATAAGTTTTCATACTTGTGTCCTTTCTCTTCAGCCACAGCCACTAGCTGCTCTGTGTCTCTAAAGCTGCCTTTGGGCACTGATGAAAGTCCTGGCCACAGTTTCCTAGCTCCCTGAGTAAACTGGTTGCGGATGTGGACAAATCTGGCCATTCTCTGGCTTTCTAGGCTCACTGTTCAGCCTTGGCTGCAAGTTCAGTGTATTTCTTCCTTTTGCCTCCATATGCCTCATCTAGAGCATTTATTGCATCTTCCCCTGGCATAGTGATGGAGCACAGTGCTCGGTGAGGTTGCGGGCTGGTGCTGGTGACATTATCGGCAACACAGTAAGTTGATTTTTGTCTGCATATATTTCCCACTCTCTTGCCTACCTCTGCTGTCTTCACTTCTGTCTACTCGATAATTATTTTGTGATTTATTCACCTTTATGTCAACATGATGCATCTCTCTCCTCACAGGTGAAGAATTAATGTATGTCTCAATTATTTTTGCAATGCACTTCAACAATTGAAGAAGAACAGAGACTTTATAGTTCACATGTGGATATTTGTCTTTGGCCTCACAGTGGTCAGTTGAAAGAGATAACAAATATCACAGTCACAGTCACAAAAGACACCCTCCAAAGATTTTATGGTCCATGTACAGTCCCAAAAAGACTAAAACTATAACTTGGTTATGCTTCCAAGTGTATCCACAGAAAGACAAAATCCTGAGTGAGTAACTCTCAAGATTTATGTACAGTATTGCTGTGTCTTACTACAGAGAGGATGTTTCGGAGTGGTGGCAGCAAATAATAGGACGCTCCAACAATGAATCTAATCAAGGATCCCTCCATATTTCAAAGATCTTTCCAACTAAGCTTCTTCCTCTCTCCATTATCTGACTTCATCCATTATCACTACTTAACAGGGGAAACCTTGCCAATCGCACAAGATTTAAGACATTTTACAGTGTGACTTTTCTTTTAGAAAAGATGTTCAACTTGTAACTTGACTTAACAACAGAATGTGTATTGATTGATGCAGATAAATCATGTGAAGCAAGTGAAAGATGATCTAATGATTGTCTCTGCACATTTATTCAGCTTCAGTGATGATACATGAGCTTTCAATACTGTACAGTTGAAGGATCTTGGGCTGTTAGGTTTGTATGACCGCTGTAGGAAGTTTGCCCTGGCAGAGGTCATTCTTTAAAGGTGTTCTCAGTCTCAGAGTCTTGCAAGTTTCGGTTTCATAAAGTCCACATCACAACTGCAAATTCTTTTAAGTCTATGGAGTTGAGTGGCAGGCAAGTTCTTTTTTTAGAGATGTAACATGGTAGCTCAAACCACCAGAGTCTTTCTGAAGAAGTATATCTAAGAAATTCACTCTATGTGAACTTTTTTACTTTCTGAAGAATGTTGAAATCTGTCATTAAGGTAAGATAAATTTAAACATGGATAGTGTCAGTCTTTTTATACGAATAAAAACAACAACAATAAAACAGTTGACAAAATACGCAGAAAAACTGATACCCTGAATGGGTCTTCATTGTAAGTGAAGGTAGGGGCTACAACTGACAATTGATTAATTTGTCACAAGGCAGCTGAAAGTTTATTTAGAGACTGGGATTGATATTTGGATGGATGGATGGATTGATATTTAGTACATGGATAAATCAGTTAGCTGATCATTTGGCCAGAGGGCGCACAGCAGTCCGAGTGGCTTCTCACAAAAAGCCTTATAACTTTGAATGGACTGACATAACACTATCAAACTTTGTATTGCTATCAGCAGACAAATGAAGAAGCAAACCCTCCATTCTTGGCCCATTCAAACAACATGGGGGCACTGGACAGCTCGTTTTCGGATTAGACATAATCACCCGTCCATTTTTTCCAAAACTTGGCACAGTTGTGACAAGACAGCTCAATTGGCCATTGAGCAAATATAGTGCTGACCTTGCACTGACCATGTACTGTTGTGATAATCAGCTAAAATGTGTAAAAGTAGCTTAAATTTGAACAGGCCTTCTTACATGAAACAACTTGGTAATAGGGCATGGAAGAAATTACAAATTTCTGATGAAAATATGGAATTGTGGGTATTTTGACAACTATATAGCATTGGTGGAGGTATTTGCTCTACTGAGTACCATCTATTTATGCACTGATTTATCTGATCTGACAACATATTGTTGTCAGATCAACAAGGACAAGGACCTGACACATGTTGTTGTGTCTTCACAATTTTGGAACAAGGAACAAAATAAGCGTCAAGTCTTCAAATCATCATGCATTTATTGATCAACCATGACAACATGCACCTGTGGCTCAGAACTGGGCGTGCACCCAACCACCAGAGAGTGGACTGCTTGTTGAACTTGACATGGAAGATGTTGTTTTAAAGAAAAATCAGTCTTGACACTCTTATTTTCAGAAATAAAATGCCTAAAAGGTCAGTAAGGGCAGAGAAAAGAAGAAAGTGACCAGTGACCATCTGCATCATTTTAAAACCTGTCTTTCAGTCAAATGTATAAATGACAAAGTATTATTCTTTTTACCCTCTACTTTAATATTGATTTTTCCAAAATGAGAAATGAGAATGTATTCTCCGTTTCAGCACTGCTTTAGTCACAAATGTCCACATTTTGGAGCTGCCTAGTAAAACAAGTCTTCTGCCACTGGCCAGCAGCTTCTCTTGAGGGTTAAACGCTTTGCACAAGGTGAAGCCAGCAGTAAGTTGTTTAGTGAGTAAAGTACATTTCTCATTAACTTCAAAGCTACAACAACACTTTGGTCACAAGCCTGCATCTCCAACCCCCAAGGCTACTGGCACTAAGTAGGTTGGGGTGGCCTACAGAAGCTGGCAACCAGTGTTAGAATTTGCCATCAAGAGCACATATGTCAAAACAGGAACACTTGCATTAAAAAATGTTTATTTTACTTTTCTTCATTTTAGAAGCTGGCAAGATTTGCTACTGCCCATTTTATGGGCAGGTTCAGAGGCACTGAGAGTAAATGAAATAATACTTAAACTCTCAGAACAGCATTACTCTTACACTCTTAGAATTATTACTGTGGCTGGGAAAAATGTTCGCTTTAGGAATTAGGTAAACTAATTATTAGGCACTTTGTAGCAGTGAAAAAGATGGAAAAGGCCCACTATGCTTGGTTTATTTCATAGATTCTGCTCAAGTACCTATTTTGAAGGTAAGAGAATTAAAATAATGTAAAGCAGATGACATGCCTCATGCTTTCAGTCGCGAGGTCTTAGGCTGTTTTCATGGACTGTGAGGTTACATATAAAAACATGTAAGGACAGAGATTAAAGACAAATGCCAATATAAAGCAGCTCACAAAGCAGGTGGCATAGGTGATACAGAAAGCCCAGGGAGCCCTCCAGCTTTAGGCAGCTTGTAATGTTTTTCTCCTGAATTAAAGCTCCCATGACCTGCAGTCAGGCACCTGAACACGATCTATCCCTGGCTCGGTGGCCATTTGGCAGGACCACCTCACTCTGCTTGCACACAGTAAGTCAAGTTTATTTGTATAGCCCTTAATCACTGTTACAGTCTCAAAGGACTTCGCCCACATTATAAAACAATAAATTAAAATGATAAATGAAAACAATACCCACAAACCTTAGCCTTTCAATGAGAACAAGGAAAGACTTCAGCGGAAAAACATGGATGAAACCTTGGGAAGTGTCTCACGGGTGCTGAGAGTGGGCAGACAATGATTAAATGTTGATAAGGAACTGGAACATGGACAAAATACATAAAAAAGAAACTGACACAAAGACAGTATGATATCATGCTGTTGTCCATACCAGCCGACAAACTGCATTACAGATTGCAAACAAAGCTATGTTACATTGAATTGAGCTTACACAGCACGATGGCTTCAGCAACCCCTCTTATCACATTTCAGTAAGACATATTATCTTAATTGTGCACCTAACTTAGTTCAAGAGTAATGTCTGTATTTTTGCTTATTCACATAAAAATTCTAGCTTGATCAGACCCATGTAATAGATGGTATATCAGAGGGTTCTGCAGCAAAACTCTTTCAAGCTCGTCCAAAGAGCCAACAATAGCAGGACTACCACCGTCTGAAAGTTATTTCAATACATTTGGCAATTATAAATTCAAAGGCACGTGTTGCTTTTAATGTTATTGTAACGTGATGGGTGTATGTGCAAGTGTGTCCATCTTCCTTTGCCTCTCTCCTGTTTGGTGTTTGAAATAGTCTGGTCTAGGATTCGACTTCACAAGACGCAATTTAAGTCTTGCAGGTAGTTGCTGGCCAAGGCTTGCCTCTGTCGTTTTCCCTCGTTTGGTTTGGTTATGAAATGATTATGACAGAGTTAATAGCTATTGCAGATTTGCTTTGTGCCTCTATACATTTTCAAAAAGTAGTTCATGAAAAAACAAACTTGAGCGACATAGACTGGGCGTATATGGCATGGCGACAGAGGCCTGACAATTAACACATGCCATCTGACATGAAAGTGAGCAAACAAGTTCAGAAAAAGAATAAAAACCAATATGTTCCATCTCTGGGGGCTTGAAACCCTAATAAGATAACTTCCTGATGGCATTAAGGGTCAATGCCACACCAGAGTTGAATTTTACAACTGACCAAAAAAGATATCAAACCTGCCAGATGGACTGCTGCAATTTACAAATCCCATGGAGCTGTTATATTTAATTAGGGAAAGAAATGGTGATTTTTCATGAGACCAAAGGGAGGCAAAATGTGAAGTGAAATGTGACCGAGGATTCAATCATATCAACCATTTTGTGTGAATAAATTCAATTTGTTTGAATTATTATGCAAAATATATTTTGTCAGCTGTGCATCATACATTGTACATTATATTAACACCAAACAAAATCAGATCAGAAACGGCTCATGCTCTCTCTCTCTCTCTCTCTCTCTCTCTCTCTCTCTCTCTCTCTCACTCACTCACACACACCTGGGAGCTGCCCAGTGCAAGTACAACCA
>OMLF01013034.1:131207-157929 GCA_900302615.1 Holocentrus rufus | reverse complement strand
ACAAGCCTGTGCAGCTGGCTGCTGGTCAGGGGTTAAGGGTTACATCCCTTGCACAAGGGCACCTTGACAGCGCTTGCGGAAGGAAAAGTCGGCAGGATCTCCTTCATTTCCCCCTGTCCAGATTTTTCCCAGTTACAGTTTCTCTAATTAGACCACCAGCACCCCAAGGTCACAGGGTGCGAATCACTTTTCCCCCCCATCCCTCTCTCCTGCTGCAATGGCTCAGATGAGATTGCTATATCACTGTCAGCAGGAACATATAGGCTTGGCATCCCTGTCAGTCGTGGCCGGACCTTGGGCACCTGCGTCAGTGCTCATAACGCGCAGACCGCGGAATAAGTGGGCCCACTCACTCATGTTGTTCTCGCCTGAGAGGTTGTTGTGCAATAACGCATGAGGGGGGAAAGAGCCCCTTCCAGCTGTCGAGAGCATACACTGACAAGTTGGTCGGTTAACAGAGCCCTCGGTGATGCCCGCCGCATGTCCATGTGGGTATTGATCTATGTGATTGATCCCAGCGTCTAACCACCCTCGGGTTACAAGGTTTGCCCCTCCTGGCCACAGCACCAATCTGAGATGGGTAAAAGGAGGGGGCGGGAAGGTTAGTTTGGAGAGGGCAGGCTTTGCGCGAGGACGGCGATTTGCCTATTATTTCACCGCTGGAAAAAAAAAAAAAAATCAAACCCAGTGGACAATAACAACTGAGGGAGAAACCAATCGGACCAAGCGTCAGAACCTTGTTAACTCAAAGCAAAGCGAGTCGGGAGAGAGAGAAAAAGAGCAGCAAGAAGACAACGCTTTCCGCTGGTGAGATTGTTTTTTTTTTTCTCCGCTTCTTAATGTTTGTCATGGGCAACATTACCTAGGATGTACACATGTAATGTTACGTGATGGGGAATGTTTTTGCACGTGATAGTCGCGGGAAATCGTTGAACATATGTTTGACTGCAATGTTTCATTCACATGCAACAACTGCTGTTTGTGTACCGCATAATTGATGGTTTAACAGGTTCCCCCCTCGCCTGCAAAGTGGGCTTTAGAAACGATGCTGGGCTGAGAATGCGGTGCTGAGGTAGCCTGCGATGATGAAGGTTTCGCTTGGGGAATTAAGTGCTGTTTGGGCTGCAGTAGCAACAATTGAAATTCTATATCTAAGGATGCAATTCAGACAATGGCGTTTTTTTTTCTTCTTTTTTTTTTCTTCCAGCATGAGTCGACTTGTCAGGACAGTTCTCGTCGAATGGCAACACAATGCGACACTACGGCCGTGGTCGATAATTGTTACTTTCTCGTGAACAGCCAATTAAACAATGGCATGTGCAATGTCTCCGTTCATAAATTCACACTTTCACTGCAACTCCAGCCCTGTGGGTTAACCTGGCGTGTCGGAGATCTTCCTCGGAAATAGGCTACCGCAACCAGTGACAAGACTGTTGAGCAGAGGAAAAATGCATAGGCTAACTTAACCTTGGAAATAAAACCCCATTATTGCGAGGGGGCTATACAGCTCTCGGCGATTTCTCCCACAAGATTGGCAGTAACATTAAAGCCAATGCAAAGCTCGTGTTACCTAGGGCAGTTTACATGCACAGTAGCCTGCTGAATTGTTAAGTTGAACTGACGCAAATAACAGATAAATTAATAATAGGCCTGATATAAAATATTAGTTTAACATTTTAGTGCGCCCGAAGGTTTTCGTTTCATATGTATTTTTTTTATCTTGTTAATCCATCCTTGACAGCATAAGTGTGTCTTCTAGTGTACATATAGTGAAGAAATATAAGCCTGCCTTGTTAAAAAAAAAGAGGGCAGAAGGGCAGTTCGTTCATACTAAGCTTATATGTGGTCTCTGTATGCCTGCCTGCCTCTCTCTCTCTTTCTCTCTGTTTCTGTTTGTGTCTCTCTGTCTGTCTCTCTCCCTCTCTCCCCCACTGTGCTTGTGCATGCTTAGTACAGTGTGTCAATGGCCCAGCACTATGTTAAACAGTGTCCTGCTGGAATGATGTTTCCGTAACACTGGACCCAAGAGCTCAGATCATTCAGATCTGCCCCAAAACTGCTCATCCATCATGGAAATACGCGCAATCCCCCCTCCAAGAAAAATCATGTGAAATTGGGTCGACGCAGATTACAGAAGCAGGGAAGATTTTGAGTAACACCTTCACAATAGGCTTCCTCGGTATAATCAGTTTTGTTTTAAACCAACAAGTGAAGTGCAGCTCAAAACGAGAGGAACAGGGTCACGCACGCAGCAAGTGATCACCCATGTGTGCAGCTGGATAGACACTGTGATTGATGATAAAAATATGTAATTGTTTTTAGTACATCGGTGTGATTTATTTGGTACAACACCATTTTGGATTACTTTTCAAGACAGGGTGTTAGTAACACCGCATACTGTTTCTGTCAATGTAAAAGTGATTCGGTGAAAATGGGCTAAGCTTAAAATTTGGTTGAAACCCTAACCTTACAGACAGAAATTTCACACCAGAAAAGCTGTCGTTTTACTTTGAAGATGGTTAAAAATATGAACAGAAGAAGCAAAAATTAAATTTCAAAGCCTTTAGTCAGTGTCAGAGGCCATGCTGTGGTCTTATGGGACATAATCCAGATTTCGACTGTGAGGCATCATTCACTTTGAGGGTATTTGTCCACCCTCCACTGGGTCGTCTGCCTGCCAAAGTTGTCTGAATAAATTACTCCCCTGTGCTACAGACTTGCATGTTGTTTCACCACACCTCTTGTTTGACATACTGTACAGTCATCTGTGTGCAGCTCTCCCCTGCCATCCTCCTCTCCGCATGCTCGCAGTGCAATGACTCTTTGTATTCTGAGACCACAAGTACACGACTTTGCTCAGCCAGTTTCTTCATCTGTTGAGACATATGGAGCAGAGAGCCCCTTTCACAGTAAATGACTGTGTGGTTGAAGGAAAGGAAACTCAGATTTATGGCTCCAGCAGGGAACGTGTGACGGAGGACAGATTTTGTTGAGGGAAGGAGCGTTATCTTTTTTGAGAGTTACAGATGGAGATGGAGTGCTCCCATGACTTAGTGAACCTGAAGTGGCATAATTAGAAGATCTGTTTTTGCCAAGCTTTGGATTCTGCATGCAGATGCAGTCAAATAAATCGAGTAGCAAAGACATGGGCAGACTGATGCATGGACTAGCATTTCTGTGTTGTTCCTCGAGGCACACTGAGGTACAATGCAGTTAAATGAAAAATATCTCGAGTGATTGCAAAATAAATGAGGGTAATGTTTCCCTGAGTGTTAGGGGAAAGCACTGTCTTTGTTTTTGCAGGAAGGAAATATTCTACCAATAAATGAAGGTTAGTGTTTACAGCATATTTTGTAAATGACTATGATAAATAATATGATACCCTCCACCTCCCTTTGACATGTTTGGGCTCACAGTAAAAAAAAAAAAAAGGGAGCGTGCACACAGCCCTGTTCATACGGTAAAGCCTGTTTTCGATATGTCAGTGTGTACTGAAATCAGAGATCCACCACACAGCTCAAATAAATAAGGCGAAGGCATAACGCTATGATGATGATGATGATAATGATGATAGCTGACAGGAGGTAATCATAAGAGCCCTCCAAGTACAGTGAAGCCTCATCCATGATCATGTCAGTTATGACCAAAAGCTTAGTGGGGAAATTTACTGCTTCAGACCAGAGGGGGAAAATGATGAGAGTAGGAACAGAGTACAACAAGAAGGCCTTGCTGGTTTGATTTGATTTGGAGAAATTGAGGCATATTTACACTACTTAACCAGCACAACCTCACATAACTTTGAACACAATGAACTAATTGAATATTTTGATGTACTGGAGTGTTCAGTGCTTCTGCATTCAAGGCTACTTGAAATCTGTGTTTAACATCTGCAGTGCTTCCTAGATTTTTGCTTATTTATTTTCTGTCTTGCCAAGATCCCTTCCCTTTTCCATTTATGTGGAGAAAGGACCAGAGTAGAGTAAGATCAGTCATTAAGGCTCTATTCATCTAGGAATAATATTACTTTGGGACACCCTTTGATTATTAATAATTGACAGTGATTTTTATCTTGCACAAATGTGCTGTCTGTAATTTGTCAAGTAATAATTGCACAAACAAATTACCTACTTTATTTTGGCAGAGACAGGACCCCTGATAAGACAAATATCACGTGGATGCACATCCCAGTCATTTATGGGCTAAACCTGCTTGTAACAGCCGCCTAGTTCCTTTTAATAAGTAAATTACTGGCATAGCAAAGTAAATCTCTGGCTACCGTTTGATGACAAATTGTTGCCAGTTGCACTGAAATTGCAGATTTATCCAGATCACTTTTTTCTTACAGGAAATATCATTGAGACTGAATGTTACCAAAGAGCAGTTTTAACACCATATGTCTGTTATTTTTATTTTCGATTGCACAGTTGCCACTATTATTAATTCCTGTTTTATGTTTTTAACCTATCCTTTGCATGGGACACGAAAGAACAGAAAGTGCAAAAGAACATTAGCTCATTTATTAAGACCTGAGCCATACAAATTCCTTAGTATGCCACTTGAGTATGCTTGTTAGTAAACATTTTTTGATGATTTTTTGGATTGAATGACTTAAAAGTTATGAAAGAAATATTTTAATTTATGGATCATTTGCAAAGTTTAGCATACCTGCATTAACATACATCTATGAACATTCATAACAATAGCTGCCCAGGGGATTTATTGCCACCACAAATATTCAGGTTTTATTTCTCATTTTCACTTTCTTGTATATATTTGGAAATTATCTCAATATCATACTCTGACATAGCGTTTCTCATACAGTTACAACCAAAAGTGGGTCACAGGGCCTCTCTTACCGTGTTGCAAATATGTGCCAGTGAAAAAAATAAAAAATAAAAACATTCCCAACAGGCACCATCTAACTCTCGACTTCTCCAATGTGGGACTAGTACGAGCATCAAATATGCAGTTTATTGTTGGAATGGAAAAACATCTTATTTTGATCTTATTTAACTTTGCTTACATTTCAATAAGGTGAACACATATATTAGGTTACTGCAGCTCATAAAAGTGACTATGGCCCCATGCCCTCACTTAATTTTACCGACTCTCACCTTAATATGTATTCTATCTGGGTCTGCTTTGTCAGTCCAAAACTCTCAACTGTGGGAATCAATGAATTAATCAGACATAATTTACAGAGTTCCTTTCATACATTAAAATCCAATGCACTTTACATCAGAGTAAGTTAAAAGTAAAAGGAAGAGATAAAACAACGTGTTACAGTAAAATAAATTAAGGATATCAAAAAGCCAGAGCACTAAAAAAAAAAAAAAAAAAGAACAAGAAATGGATTTAAAAAATACAAAAATAAACACCAGTATGAATAAACGGTACCAATAACAACTTCTATGAAGAAAAAAAAGGCAAAAAAGGTTCATTTTAAGCAAATTCTTAACTAACTGCTAACTAGCTGCCCTCAGATCAAAGGAAAGACTGTCTCAAATCCAGGGTCCATAGAAGCTAAAGGTAGGCTCACCATAAGTCTTTGTCCTTATTTTGGGGATCACTAACTAAAGAGTCTGTGGATATAGGAACATATTTTGGTAGCATGCTACCTAAATACTTGGATACAAGTCCAAGACAGGATTTAGAAATTAAAAAAGATGAATAAATAAAATAACTTTATTTACATAGTACCTTTAAAACAGAGTTTAGAAAGTGCTTTGACAGAGAGAAGACAGAAGGTTGATGAAAGCTAAACTGTAAAAGAGATAAAAAAAAAAAGACAGTGAAAACATTGTATTCTAAAACTAACTGGTACCCAATGCTAAGACTTAGACAGAAATGTTTATTTTTATTTAAGAAGTGCATATTATTGACCATTAGGACGCAAGTTCATCATGTAAATGTGCCAGATTTAGCCATATAGGCTAATTTTCATCTGTTGTCCGTGGGAGAGGCAAAAACTTTTCTATGTGCCAGCAGAATAGAGAAAAAGTCAGATTTTTCCAAAACTCCTCACATGGTAAAATGCAGTTTTAGTTAGTTACTACACCCAAATTATTTGCTTCAGATTTAACATTTTGTGAAAGTGCAGTTAATTGTGAAATCAGCTTCACTCATTGCCTCTAAAATGTCAGTTTTATCATGGCTCAGTTGGAGGAGGTTATGTGCCATCGATACACTGATGTCAGGTAGGAGCAGGATGCAGGTGCAGTTGGTAAGGTTTTCTTGGTGGTTAAGGTCATTTGGTCGAACTGAGATGTAAAGTTGGGTGTCATCTGCGTAACAGTGGAAACCAATATTTCGGCTGCAGATGTCAGCATCTAAAGGGGCATGTACAGACTAAATAGCAAGGGACCTAAAATTGAGCCTTGAGTCACACCAAATGCAGTATTTTCTCTGTGGTGAGAAATTATTGATGGAGTTCAGAAAATGATAAGTGTTAAATTAGACACCACAGGAGGTGTCTCAGGAGGTGTGTAAGTCAATGAATCTTATTTTAGAGAGGTTAAATTTTGGTCCTGATGCAAACACAGTTGATAAACACAGATCAGCTTAATTAGAATTATGGTAACAAATGATTTTGGCTCTTGGAACTATCCAAAAAAAAGTGCATGTGGATAGCAGCAGGGACCATCTGTCTAACTTCTGTTTGTATAAGCCTTGCAAGCTAGCATGTGTAACTTACATTGAAAATTGTAAAAATCAAACACTGTAGTGGGTAGCACTGGGCAGTATAATATGATGTTATATGAGGTTCATAGTGCGGTCCGTGCTTAGTTCACTGTTCATCATATTGTGATTTAGAAAATTGATAGTGTACTATTTGCTGACATGGCTTATGCATCACTATGCATCTGGCAAGATGAATGTATAATGTTTTTAAATTGATTGTGCAGAAATCAACATATGGCTCACTGTACCCTTACAAATAAGTCACAAGGGAATATAAGGACAGATAACAGACTGGGCCACTGGGGGCCAGTGCCCAGGGGTCTAAGATTGCCCGGGTTTCCAGGGTTCTCAGACCACAAGGCCTAGAGACAGTCTAATGTGATTTCAAAATTTCTAGCACTTGAACATGTTTCCAATGAATGTGAAATAAATGGCCTGTTCCTGAGCCAATCAGCCCATACAGTGCCCTCTGAACAACATCACACCTCCAAGGAATCCTTTGCCCAGGGGCCTCGTTGGGCTATGATCTGTCCTTGTGTGAAAATACCTGTTAATTTAAAGCATATGGCTGTTGTTTTTCACCTCTCTCACCTTCTCTTCATGTTTTCAAGTGAAAGTTTATTATTCACTTGTGAAATTTTTGATTAACACATAAAATGTGATCATGTGTTGCTACATGTGACAATGTTTTAATGAGTTAAGATTTAATTTAATACACAAAACCTACATGTTTAAAAAGCACACTTGTTTGTTATTTACCTGTTTGTGAACTTGACTTTTTTGTGAGGGTAGTCTTCATTTTCCTCACTAAGCTCACCACCAGGATAATCGTGTCATTAGTTTTTCTTCTAGTTGATAATCCTCATATACCATCATCAGCAACAGTTGCAAATCCTGTATTTCGGATAGATACAAGGAGTTATTTTCTGTAAGGTCTCTTATAGAATATTCACTGCTGCAAACTAACCCATATTGTACTGAGAAAAAATGTTTTTTTGCATTTTTGAGATTTCTAAGAGAGATAAACAGGGTTACAACAGATTGTGCTAGGCAGTAGGGCTGGGCAATGGTGTACAGCTTCCTATCAACTAATCATCATTACATTTATTTCTCATCCCCAATGTATTCATCCATGTTGGGGGAGGAGGGTAGATGGATGCACACCAGTGTTTAAAGCTATTTATTATTTAGCTCACACAGCTCAGATATTGTGCAGTCATTAATGATCTATACATGTGTCTGCATAATTTGAGAATACTGAGCTTCATCTCCATTATCTATCCTCTTTTTGCACAAAATCTATCTATCTTATCACATCTGTTATTATTAAAATAGTATTTCTTGATAAGTATTACTTTGTCAAAATATCCATACACACTGTTAATACTTAAAAGGCTTTAAATTTGAAACTGAGATTTAATCATTTAGAACAGTTTCACATTTTTGATCCTATCTATAAATATGCTTATTCCCAGCTAAATGATAAGTAATTATAAGTGAGAAATGTTTGCTGTTTTTCTCAATTTTCCTGACCCTGCAAGCACTGTTCTAGACAGAAAACTGACAGATTTATTAAATTTAGACAGACTATGAAAGTGCATTGTGGACAAAACATCCCTCAATTCAAGCTATCACTCTTACACTTAAATATATTTTGCCTGTCCTAGTTTTTATCTTTTTCTGTCAGGAGCTTTCAAAGCTTTTTATGTCATTGTGCAGCATTCTCCCTGAATCTATAGTGTAACTGAAACCGATGGAAGCTACTGTATGCTGTATAAAGTCTACAAACGCTAGTGGCAATTTTCCCATGTACTCCAGTTTATATCACACTCAAAACACCTGAATAGGAGTTGTACATCAGCCACATGACACATTCATGAATACTGAATCAGTCCTTATGTAAGCTTGCATTGGGTGGTCGCATAAAAACAGGGCATGGCAGAGATTCTGAAGCGCAGTGGCTCAAATGAAAATAGATGTAAAACCTCAAATTGTATTGCTGACAGAGCTGTGTCAATGTGTCATTCTTACTGCTCCACAGAGTTCTGACGGAGGAGCAGACAGAAAATGAACCTGTACTATATAGTCATCAGTATGCGTAAGTATAGCATTGGTATTCGTAGCTGAGCTGAAACAAACTGCCATAAAAGTCCCAACTGCAGTCAGACACTAGAGAAGGTTACAAATATTTCTTGGAGTATGTTTGCCATGCACATCAGAGATCACAGTTTGATAAGGCCAAAAGGGTGACATCTTTTGCAAACAGCAGAGATGCCACCCTAATGTCATTGAACTGAACACTCAAATCCAGACCTTGGCTTCACCTTGATGCATTTTTTTTCCATTAGGAGGTGGCGGGGGTGGTGGGGTGTCTTACTTTATTAGACAGGGATAATGGAGAGAGGCAGGAAAGACAGGGCAGGAAGAGGTGATGACATGCATTAAAGGGTCCGTGGCCAGAATCGAACCTGGGACACACTTAAAAGGACTTAAATGGTACATGGTACACATTCTACCAGTTGAGCCGTTGGGGGGGTGCCCCCCATGTCCAGGAATATTACAAACATTAGGGGGCAAGATGCATCCTCGTCAGAGTCCGATACCCATGTTGTGAACACAACAGAGTGGCTTACAGCAGTGGCTCCATACTCCTGCATCCTGCCCAGGATACCTTGTACAACATGGCCTGGATTCAGATGATTCTTGGACCTTTTCAAAATCCACAAATATGCATGTGGTAGGTAGTGTCATTGCTGGCGGTTCCAACATCTCCAGTACATTAGGTTTTTTCTGGCCAGTTCATTACTGACTAGGCCTATATCTTTGGTCATTGCTGACTGTCTCTATCCACTGTTGATCTGTTTCTGGTTGTTGTTGTCAGTCTCTGTCCTCGGCTCATCTGTTCCTGGTCAAATGCTGGCCTTTTCTAGCCATTACTGACTCTTTCTGGTCATTGGTGGCTGTTTCCAGCGAGTATTGGCTATTTCTGGTTAATCATTGGCTCCTTCTGGCCCAGCTACATCTTGTAATGGTTTACCTGTCTCTGGTAATGCACTGGCTGTTTTTGATCAATAGTTTCTGTTTTTAGCCACTGCTAGCTATTTTTGGTAAATCACTGACCACTTTTAGCCATTGCTGGCTTTTTCTAGCATAAAAATAAAGTTTGATTTGACTTCAGTGCCTATCATTACAAACCATTAAAAATATCTTTTTTGTTTAAGTTTCATACATATAGTGTGTATTTTTATATTATATGTAAATTGCAATGCACAGTGACTGTGGCTACATGACATGACTGGGTACTGTAGTCATGTCATGTAATTGCTGCCATTTTCATTCTGGCCGAAAGCTCATACAAACTAAACTGGAATGACCTGTGTTTTGTGTTCTGTGTTGAGTACCAGTCAGAGTTTTCAAGAAGTAAATTTGCCTGTTTTCAATTATGGATGAAAAAAGAAAGAGAAAGCAGGGACGCCCTTAGTGAATACAAACTTCATGGAAGCTATTGTCGGAGGTTTACTGCCCCTGAAGCCATATCAAAGTAAAAGCATTAAAAATAAATATGTTGTACCCAAATAAAACAACATCCACCATCTCCACCATCTACGCTGATGTTGAGGTAATCCCACTAATAACAGGGAAGACTGTCAGAATTCTCTGAAAAATGGTGTACCACAAACTTTACAGACAAAATGCAAATTCAGGAATTCGGAAATGAAAGTTTACATAATATATTGAGAGTTACTTTGTTATCAGGCAAGTTAAAGTTGTGGGGTTTACAATTTAGGCTGAAATAGTTATTTATGAAGGTATATGATCACTACACCAGAGGTCAACTTGGCTTCAAATAGCAAATAGCAAAAGTTAATCCCTTAGGTATGTCACTCTTTCTGGATCCACAATTGAGAAAATAGCATTCAATTAAGTCAGTGATTAATGTCATGTAATATGGGCACTGAATTCACACTACAGAAAATAATGATTCTGGAAGCTGAAACCTCAGACTATATTTGGCTAAAATATCTTAACATTTAACCTGCACTAGCCCTCTTTGCTAAAAGGCTAATTTAAGGATGCCATCTAAAGCTCTGGGAATAGATTTAAGTAATGACGCACTTGAACTAATGGCATCATTATGTCAGATGAATGTGCACCAGCGATGGACTGGTGCACTGCCGGTGGAAATTCCCTTGCTGATTTTTTGCCAACTTAAATTCTGTGATCTTTGCTAATTTAATATGTAGCGTAGTGAAGACACTCAAAGGGGAGTTACACTCAGATACACAAACTATGCCCAAGTTTATTTAAAATTTATTTAGAGCCATCACAGAAGATGGCCTAAACAAACTCGACATTTCCCAGAGTCCTGCTCGGGATGTGCTGGTTTTGTCCGTGTATGCTTCTGCTACTGCTTCCTGTTGGGAATGTACTGAGGCCTGATACTTGTTCAGCAGTTCATCAGTTTATCAAAATTTTATATTTAAATGTACCATTTCCCTGCAAGCCTACATTGTGCACACTGTGAGTGTTTGTGTGTGTGTGTGTGTGTGTGTGTGTGTGTGTGCCTTGAGTTCCTTCTATTTAACTGTCCCACACAATGAAACTGAGGGGGTCAAAAGATTGTCCTCCTGACTGTCCTTTTGTCCCTCTGTTAATCAAATGTGATCTCAGACACCACAGGTCTGATGCATTTTCAACACTGTCCCAGTGTTTACATCATTACACTGATAGACCTTATTGGTACACAATAACTGAGTCTCTTTTATTGGAGACATATCTCAAACACCATTGGTCTGTTTTCGATAAAGCTTGACAGAAAGATCATGACATTATGGCACCGTTACCTGGCTTTTAAAACTATACACAGCTTGGCCTGATGCCTCTGCTATAATTAAATAGTCAGTTGTGAACTCAAAGTTAAGATGGCAGGTTTGATTTTAATGAAACTGAATGTGATGATGCATTTTAGCACTGTGTTCCTGTGTTGGGAAAAGTTACAGTAATTGGTATCATGGGGTCATTATAATTAAAGATTAGAATTTATAAATTTTAAAGGCTCTGCCGCCTACACTGTCTGATTAGCATGAAATTTGCTACACAAACTCACCTATCCTTATAAATTACAGTGATTGCATTAATGAGGGTGCAAGCAGAGATAAAAAAATTTAAATGTAATGTAATATCTCAGATACCCTTGGCCTGATTGGTGGAATAATGTATCTTATTGCTGATTGGCTTGCAGGCTGCCTGCATGATTTGGGGGAACAACTTGTTTACTAGCAGAGGAATTCGTCTAGACTCTAAAGACATAATATTGAGGAGCATAGTGCCAAGAAATTGGGCAGAAAATAGCATCAAAAGAAAGAGTTCAGCACTTCGCACTTGACAAGACGAGAGAGGCAAAAGATGCAACATTGGAGAGTCCAGCTATCACTTGCTAGCTGTTGTTTGGCAGACATTTTGATCTCAAGTTTCTCAGAAATTTTTCATACACCAAGTATCTTTTTAAAGCCACAAGAAACTAGAAACTGTAATTTCTCTTCAGCTTGCCATAAGTGATAAGTGACTCTTCAGACTCAGGAGTGAGTATCTTAATGATTATGTTTAAGCCTCTCTCACTTTCTTTCCTGACTGTTTTTGATTATTTATTTCCACTGATTCCAGTCACATTAACATGAATGATGGCTTGTTGGAATCAAACGTGCCATTGATTACCAGTGTCATTCAAGCACCTCCCCTTTTCCTGATTGGCTGCTTATACATTGCTTAAACTTAGTCATCCCAAAATCGTATTGATATATCTAATGGCTCATTGAAATTAGCTAAATTTACTGTCAACTGGTGATTTACCGACTCTAAAACCACACTGAGATGTATGATGGCTCATTGGGTTCAAGAGTGAGTTATTTTCCTGTTCGTCGGTGATGTCATTTAAGTCTCTTCCCCTTTCAGGAACGGGGAAAGGAAGTCTCTAATCTTCAGTCAATACTGTTACATACTTTTTGGAGGTGCACAGAACCTCTGTTTCTGCTCTGTAGAACCTACTGCAAACCACTGAAGTCATGGGAAATGCTGTGGAGCCCCTCTGTGCGTTACCCACTGATCAAGCATAAATGTTGTATAGGGTGAGTGTAGGTCTGGTTGGTATTGAGTTGGTGTGAAGGGGTTGGATCTCATTTAATATGGTGTCTTCTGTAGGTGTCGTGGGCCTAATTCAATGAAAAATTTGTAACATGAGAACCTATTTGACTCTAATAACATCTCTGCTCCCATACATCCTTTTTCTCTAACATCCAAGCCAAGTCTCTGCGTAGGCGTTCACCTTCGTTTATTAGCACAATTGATAGGGTCTTCACATCTATTGTAATGTTAAACAACCCCCACATCAGCTACCCTGCTATTCTGTATATGCAATAATAGATGTTAGTATTGAAAGTCGATAAACTAGAACCTTAATGGCAGCAGTAGTGTTCATCAAAGCTGCTGCCTGAGCAGAGCAATAAGAGATGCACTTATGAAATTCCCATATGGCATTCCTGCTTTAAACAACAGTGGCCAGTGCAGAGCAGCAAAAGCAATGGGCCGCGCTTGGAATGTGATACTACTCACAACACACACACACTGTATGCAACAGTGGCATGTGTAGTATGGTGCTATCCCACTCTGAATGCAGCCTTGCTCACTCTAGCTGCAGTCAGTCACATGTGTTCTAATCCCATTTATCCCACCCACTGCCCAGCTAGCCAGCTCCACCAGGGTGATACTTGCCGCACCAGCAGCCCAAGCTGCTTTGCTCACCAGCATCACTCTCACCACAGTCGGTCGCTTGCTACAGCAGCAGCCCGCACAGAGCAACCAGCATCACGCTCATCACAGCCACTCAGTCACGCTTGCCTGACTTGGGCTCATCACAGCCACAACCTAAGTAGCCCACTGCATCGACGTGATGTTTGCTGCAGTTTGCCATTGTACTAGTCAGAGTCGCACTCACCTCAGCAGCAATCACAGCCATTCTTGCCAGATACACGCAAACCTCAGCCACAATCAGTCATGCTCACTGGAGTGCTACACAGCCTGAGCAGCTGGCTCTGTTTGCTACATCAGTCCAAGCAACCATAGTTTGAGTCACTGTTGCCAGAGGCATCCTCACAGCTGCCATCATTCACACTAACTGGAATCCTACTGGCCACAGAAATAGCCCCAGTAAACCCCTCCTCCACAGAGTCTCACAGCAGTCGCCAAAGCAGATCATAGTCATGCTCGTCAGAGTCACAGTTGCCTCATCCCACGAGAGATAAAGCCGATGATTCTCCTCGCCAGGGATAGGTAACTTTCATGGTGGAGGGAGCTGGCAAAGGCTGTGTAGTCACTACTATGTTGTCACTACGAGTTTGTGTATGTGTGTGTTGGTGTTTGTGTGTTTGCACGCTGTATACATACAGTTCCAGATAAAACCCAGAAATCCTTATCTTACATCAACCTGTGTGGCGTTACAAGCATGTAATGGAGCTCTGAAGCACACTATCTACTCCTGAAAGTTTAGTAATTCTTGAAAACCTAATAATACTTAAAGGAAGAGCACATCAATGTTTTTATTTTTTTTCCCTGTGTGATAATAAGGTAAAATGAGCGCCCAGCTCTGGCCTATAGCATATGGACACCAATCAGCCTATGAAGTTGAATGATCAAAATTCAAAAGAAATGCAGTACATATTTAAAATTCAACCAAATTGGTGTTTTATATATTTAAGTAATATCACACGAGAGGGAGTGCTGCTAGACTGTACATCAGCACCACTGTGATTCGGTCATAGGGAAGTACTATAGTAGTACTGTTGTACTTTTATCCAACAGTTCCACCAACAACGTCATTTCTCAAATAACGGTAATAACTGACAACAGATTATGATTTGTTTAAACATTTCCCGACTGCAAGCTAGCTTGCTACTGTCCCAATACAAAGTTTGTTGCAATGTTGATCACAGACGTTAATGTAGGTTATTATTTAACACTTATAGAGTACAGTAATACATATAGTTAACGTCAGAGTGCTGTTATATTGTATATCAGCACTCGTGGGATGCTGACCTATATGACAATATGACATATGACATATATATGTCAAGAGGTACTGTTGATATATATACACACACACACACACATATATACACAATATACACATTGATACACATTGATGATTGTGAAAATTTAATTCGCAGTTTTAAAGAAAGATCGGAAGATGTCTATAAAATATAATATTTCTGCAAACAATTATGACAGCTGTTAATTTTAGCAAAGGATTATTATTTTAAAAACTGTGATGTTCTAGGTTTCAGTTCAGCCTATAATTCAGGCTATATTACAGAATTTAAACCCAAAATATCAGAATAAATCTTTTGCTGACCATGAAACAAGTCTATTAGGTCAGGAACCCACATCATTTATCATAAAGCTATACTATATTGCCTAAATTGTGATGTATATACTTAGATATGCTTGTTTGGATAGAATAAGAAAACACATTCAACACCATTTGTGGCTAAGAGGCAAAGAAAAGCCCATAGTGCTTCCAAGGTGAACCAGAGCGTGGTTGTTTGATTTATGATTTCATATTCTGCTGGGCCAGTCTACTGCATTTGCAAACTGCGGTCTGAACTCTGCTGCTCTTTGTATGGCTATTACCACAAAGTGAAACCTTGCATTCCAATTACAGTTGGGCTATATAGGTGTCATTCATGTTAGTAATGACTATAGCGTCCCCTCAGGATGAATCCCTTCCCTGCCCATGCATCGTATGTCTATTAGCATGACAGATGGCTGTTGTACCAATCAGGTCAATTCAAAAATGCACCCTTCAGCTGGTGGATAGCAGTCGATAGATTGGATTAGAGGACAACATGTCCACCAATGAAGCTAAATTATTTCTTCAGCCATATTGCACATAGACATAGATTTTTAAGCCAAAGAGCCATTACTTGTCAGATGAAAAGAATAACCACATGCAAACAGCACAATCATATCAATCATAATACATGAAATGTGGTAGCCTACTGCATGCATGTTCAAAATAGATTTCCTTTTGTGTTTACCAAGATTGATTATGATAGTCCAGTATACCTTGAGGTATAAGCCATTATGTAATTGACCCAAACCCTGAAGGAAAACCCTGTATTTGTAAAACTTCCAAATGGTGGAAAATCCATCATGTCACACTTTGATGATTCCATGAATAGATCGGCTGGACGTGGTCCGCTCTATATGCAATCCAAAATTTTACAATGAATTCAAGATCTCACAGTTACAGCCTTGAAAGTACTCAGACAATCTTTAATTGTAGCATCACTTTCAAATCAACTGGTTAATCCGCTAAGTTTTTTTTATTTCATTGTTCTATCTTAATTTGTGAGTTGATCAATACATAAAACTCAGCACTAGATGGATTTAAGCAATCTAAGAGCACATGTTCACTTTAACAGCCTTTAGAATATTAGTCCCTGGTTTCCATTAACTGGGCACTCACTGATTGCACTGGCTGGTAGTTTCTTCTAAAAGACTCATATACTATAGATGCAAGGCAAATACTTGCACTTAACATGGCGGTATAGTAGACAAAAAATTGAATTTGCACTGCTGCTGAACATGGCTTTGTGGGTAAATGTCTGTTTAGTCGCTGCAATTTGAGGTCTGCTTGTTTAATGACACTCAACAGCAGATGGGGGGCTTTCAAAGCGTGAGGTTAACTATGAGATAGGAGGACATTAGGAAACTGGACATAAATAGAATCGCAGTGGTGAACCCCAAATTTGTCTAACACAAATTGGCAATGTTGACGCTCAGTTTGTTTGAAATTTCTCTCCAGGAGTTTTCTGTGTCTTTTGTAAACCCCGCTTATGTGGGTGCAATCTCCTCTCACAACTTCAGCAATCCTAACCTCGCCGTTATTTATCTTGGAAATGAAAAGACGAATATGATGTAAATAAGGGACACAAACTGGAACCGTACATCTGAAAGTATATGTGCAACCAATGATGTGACACTGTTGATCAGTTGCAGGAGAAGGTATTATCAAGGGGCAGTGAACTAAGCTGTGTGAAAATTGGCTGGCAAACCTATGCATACAGCAAAACCAATGTGACATTACATTTTGTTTGTATTGCCTGTGGGAACATTCCAAATTTCCATAATACTGTGTACTATAATGCTGGCTGTAGGAGAATAAAGACTAGTATCTGGTGATGAGAAGCTACAGAGCCTACTGAAGGGACAGTGAAGATAGTCTGGAGAATACCTGCCATGTTCATGCACAGAGCGTCTTTGCTACAGTCGTGATACAAAGCGATATGTGGAGCATTTGATTGATGGCAATGATAGACTGGGATTCCCAACAGAGAATAAGCATCCTGTCTCATGCTCTTCCATTGGTGTGTCATTAGTGCAACCACAAGACTTGGCTATGACAATTCTGGGACAAAATGAACACTGACAGATGTTTGCCCTCTTCCTCCCTCTCTTTTCCTACCTCATTTCTTGCAGCACTGTGGATGTCTATGTGTTCTTTAGATCTGCCAGGCTGTAACTGGACAATGCTATTAATGTATAATGCCCTTTAATTTTGCAGACTTACATTATTACCTAGAAAGCCTTGATTTACTAGTCATTGTGTATTAGGTTAATGGACCTAACAATTAATGCTGGAGATATAAGTATTTAGTTTTATCTGTGTGCTTCAATATATCTGCTAGCACTGCTTTCAGTAGTTATGGCCTCATAATTTTCATTGTTATATGCTGCTTTTGGCCTTAGGACAGACCTGGCAATCCAAACACAACACTATAAATGCAGTAGGTGTGATTCAGTCCTTGACTGAGCACCTGAGACCTTTTTATACAGGTAGCTAATTTCTGTTGTTATACAACAGCTCTCTCTGCAACCTTGAAGATTCACAAAGAGAAATGCAGCCTTCAGCAAGATGTGCACTTGGATGGAGATCTATGTAAATTAGAGCATGTCCAACAAAATAGAGAGATAAGCAAATTCCATATTTGATTTAAGTCACTGACAAACCTATCAGTCTTGCATACCTGAGGCCCTAGAATAAGTAAAGCATGCCTATTTCTATTTGTTATGTAAGAAAACATCTGATCCCTTTTTTTCTTTTTTTTTTTTTACTTGTTAACTTACCTATACATTGAACTGGTAGTTTATTAGTGTAAAATATAGCGATAAGAATTGTGCTAGCTAGAGTGGAGCAGTGGGGCCATTGGATAAAGTATTTGTGCAAAGTGCCTGAGAACCTCAATGCATCAAGTAGGCCACAATTAATAAACAGAATTAAACAGTGTAAAAGCTACAACTGTTATACCGCTGGTCCAAGTTTGCTGAAACCCAGACAGATGTTGCATCTTTGAATCAAGGGCTGTCTCTATTATTTGTGTGGGGTGAACATGTTTCTCTTGTTTTTGGCTGTATTGGATGGTACCTTTTTGGACCATGAATCCCTGCCTCTCTGACTAAATTGGTCAACAAAGCATCTACAAATCCACCTACAATGCACAGGACCTACGCTGGCCATCCAGCCTCCCTGTTCATTCTCAGCTGCCAGCCTTTTTATTTCATTCTGCCTGGTCTGTCACCTACCTACAGCACTGTCTTACCATGGCACAGTGAGGTAGCATTGGGCCACAATACCAGGTCATGTTGGCTATCTGTGGCAGGACTATAAATTGCTGGCCTATGTGCGCTCACATTTCTCAAACCCTCCCCTGCCCTAGCTATTCTAACTGGAGCCTCCCAGTTCTCCTTCATATAAGAAGCCCATTTGGTTATCCCTCCCAGTGGGCAAAGAATTCGTTCCAGCAGTAATCTTAATCCGTGGAGGAGATGCATAACTTGTAACAGTCTGAATTGAGCCATTAATTGGTCCCTCCATGTGGGGCCCTGCTCTGTTAACCATGTAATACTGCCTTGTTTGAGGGAATCCTGTCTGCGTAAGCCTTTCATAAATGTGCTGTTTGACATTAAGTTTCCTGCTTAGAACTGCACCAGTGCTGCAGAGTTCAGATGTTGGTTTCCGCAGAGGGAAGATGTGAGGTGGAAATGGCAGTCTCCTGTATATTTGGATTTCATTTTGAAGGTTATTTTTTGGCATTTTTATTTTATCAGATGGTTCATCGCTGGATTGAAACCCAGATGTCACAGTTACAGGTATATTTTATGGCCAACCGAGCCACCAGGACAGCACAGTTTTCAGAATGAAAGCACTGCCATTGACAACAGTTGTCTCTCAGTTTAGATGGTTATAAAACTGCACCTGTCCTTGTGAAATGTGTGGACGTTGCTTAGACTTTAAATTAATTATTAATTTACTATATAACATCTTAGATTCTTATTTTTCTGTGGTCCAAAAAGAGATATGCCTCATGTCCCACATTATGTGATGCCCAGACAAGTCTCTGCAGTAGCATGTTCATTGATGTTCTCAATTAATAACACGCAAGTAAACACAAGATATTATTGGAATAATCATCAAAATATATATCAAATCAGTCCAGAACATGAAACATTGGATGTGCTATGCCATGGATACCAATCAAAGAATCACATTTTTTCCTTGTGTGATTTGTAAGGTTGCTTTTAAGCCCTAAGGACTGGATTGGTATTGGTTTAATATTATCTGCTGGGCATCTTAGCAACACTAATTGTCATGAGAATCTTTCCTCTTATCTTGAGCAAATACACGGATTTGTTATTCTTTCTCTTTGCCTGAAGACTTACAGTATTTTAGCCTAGAAAGTAAAAGCATCCTTTTTTACCCAGTTTTCTAGTGATGATGTCGAATGTTGAAACTGTATTCACTTCACAGAGAATAACTTGAGCTTGACACAGATTTTTCCTTAACAATGACATTTTTTTTCCTTTTTATTCCTCTTAATATACGGTGTCCACACACACAACTACATGATTAAAGAGGCACTTTGTGCAGTTAAAGAAGGATAAGTTATCTCCCCCAGGATAACAGTGTTTAAATGAGGCCTATTTACTTTGCTCCCATTAAACTAAAAACCTGCTCTCTGAAACTTAAGTTTAACGCTGTATAAACTTGGTCATTAAAATGGTCAACAGAGAAGTTTAAGCAGTGAGGGTTTGCAAACCTGGTAATAATGAGTTGCTGAGGCAGTAAGCTGCAAACACAATGCAACAAAGCCTTAGGGGATACATCTGCACAGGTGGTGTGTGCTAGAGAAGGTATTGCTCTTCACCAGGAATCCCTGATGAACTCTGACAGATTTCACCTACAAGGCAGTTCCTATCCCCGGTTAAACAGCTGCTTTCCATTTGAAGAAAAAAAAAAAAAGTGTATTTAATTTACTGCTGCAGTGATATGTATGCAGATTGAAGTTGTTCAGTGCTCTCCATGTCTCTGAGGACACTAATTGTAAAAGTCACACTGATTTACATGATTATTCTATTTATCTGATCAAACCTCTCCCTGTTAGTGGCGTAATTAATGTTATTGCAGCGAAGATTGCCTTATTAAGGTTGTAATTTTGTGTGGTTTCAGTATGGGAAGCATCTATCAAAGAGTAACAACTCAACTAAGTTCTTCCAGTTTGAATTGTTTTAGCAATAACCGTAATGTGAAATATTCTGTAAATAACTTTGTGTGTTCCCGGCACAATATGAGCTTTTCTAAACCATCAGGTATGTTGATCGCACTACTGTTGCTCATTCAATTCTATGGATTTCACTATCGGGGGACACAGTTATTCCTGTATTGTATACTTTGCAGATTTTGATAAATGGATATCAGATATTGTAGATTCAGCAATTTCTATAGAGAATTATTCAGCTATACACTACTTGAGTGGATGTAGTGAAGTGGGTAAGCATTATAGATCTTACCTATTTGCAGCTTGACATCTGAGAATGGTGGATGACTTCTAGTAATATTGAATCAAAGTGTTTAGCCAATAAGCTTTAGTTAGATTCAAAGGGAGACTGCTGGGTCCATCCAACATTGAATGTCTTCCCCTCCCTTCATTCCTCCCTTTTGTTGTGATAGGGAAAGAATAATACTTTAAGGTACATCATTCATGTAAAGGAACATACTGAGAGCAGTCCATCCTTGCAGCAGTGTGCAATTTACATATCACATTTTTGTGGAGGCTAAAGTGACACAGCTGTGTTCACCAATCAATGATCCGGTGTTGAATCCCCTAAAAGCCTCACTCTGTCAAGCATTAAATTATCACTTTTATTGGTGAATACATTACAGTCTCATTGTTATTACACCTAGATCATGCATACTACCAATTATTTAAAATTTCGCTTTTGACTGAGTTCCTACCACCAATCAAAATACAGTTTTCTGATGTCTGTTTCAATGTTTTGCTTTTAACCACTTTGGCCTCATTTCGGAATAAATTTACACATATTGTATGAAGACTCCAAATCTGTCTTTGTGGGAATAAATTAAGTAGTCTAGTAGATTTAATTCACATAGTTATCCTAATAAATTATTCCACTACATTATATAAATGTCGTATGGTTCCCCACCCCTTTGAGCGTGTGTATTCAAAGAAGAGGACGCATTTCCAAAATAGAACTTTGTAAAGCCAGCAAGTGTGAGACATTACGACTTATACTACAGCAATGTGTAATACCCATAAGAACATTTATCAAGTCACGTCACCTTGTATTCACAGGAGATTAAATATATTTTCCTGTGATTAACCCAGACTGTCAGGGGCACTTGAGCTGTGCTATTTGACAGATTTACAAGTGCCCTCCAACACCTGTTAACAGTAAACTTAGAATGAAGAGCCGACAGCCAAGTCTTGGCACAGCAATGGGAAAATGGTAGCATGGAAGTAGTTCTCTCTCTCTTCCTTAAAATGGCAACAGAGGCTGGCTGTCATGTGCTGTGTTTAAAGGAGATCCACTGCACCTTTATTAAAAGGCCGGGCGTAACAAATCTCTTTATAATTTCAATCTTGACAAAAGATCACTGGCGTTGCATTAGAGCGATAGGCCACAGTGGAGACATTTTGGGCTTGGCGGTGTTAATACATTGGTTATTTGGCATTGACATAGCCGAGTGATCATTATATTGCACATTCCAGTCCCCAAACAGGGGGAAAATTGTACTCACTCATTAGAGGTCCACCCTCTGCGGTCCATGCAGGACAAAATCGTTTACAATTCTCTTTAATTCCAGACTCCTGGCTTTGTTAGCTACTGGACCGTCCTATCTCAATCAAGCAGCAGCTGTGGAAAAATATGTCCATCTTTGGGAGTTTAGCTGCTCATTTTTTTTATACCACATTTTTGTTATACATGATCAACTAGCTGGATAGTGGTTATCCATGAAGCCTCTTCATTGAAGCTCTGTCTCTACCACAAGACACTGAAGTGGGTTACCTAGGCTATATTGTCATGCATCACAGGGGCAGAGATAATTGACCTGCAGCTATGTTGGGCACTTAAGCACACATTTCCCAGCAATCCTTTCAGATCAAGTGGCTGCAGGCTGAAATTTGTTTTTGACATCAAGATATAGACTTAAATGTAGGACAACAGAGATCGAGTAGTATTGGTTGATGCTTGACACACAGGTTTTAAAGGTATAGGAATGTAGGGGTATTTATGCGTATCTATCTGGATTACAGGACAATAGAGTTATATCTTATATTCATTATATCCAATATTAATATTTACTGAACAAGAAATCCATTATTTTTAATATTTTTCGGATGCCACAGGGGCCCTTGACATTTCTGCAATTAATTGACAGAGAAATTACAAAAATGAATGTAATGTAATTGACCCAAACTGACATGGACTTGACAGCGCACAAATGGGAAGCTAGGACCTGCACCACTTCTGATTTCTCATTGTTCAACAAATCATTCAACGTACTCGTCAAGTCAGGTTATTTAGAGCAGCTAATTTGCATGAGAGCCCTTTGGAGCCTTTTCTTCTGTCAAATAATATTATATTAGTCACTGAATAACCCTTTTTTTCCTGACAAAAAATAAACTGACAGTGGAACTGGCAAAAACAATTGAAAACATATCTAGGAAAAGGGAGACATAGAGACTGCTTTTGGTCTACTCTCACCTTAGGCGTGCTATTTTTATTTTGCCTACAAAAAGACCATGCCTCTTTTTTCATTCCTCCTTATGCTGCATGTCAAGTACAATCCGAGCCCCAGGGACCGCTGAACCCCTCATTTGCATGACAGTTATTGGTAAATCGGGTGCAGAATTGTAGACAGCCGCCTGCAGCAATGCTTTACTGCCTGTTTATCTTATCCTTATGCAGGCGACTAGTTGACACTTGTAAGAGTGCTGTCGAGCAATGTTTTTAGTTCATGACTTCTTAGTGCAGCTCTAATGGGTGCTTGTTTTGAAAGTCAAATAAAACAATCTGCGTGCTCTCATCAAATTTGCACTTCTGAAAGGTTTAGCACGGTAATCTCTTAAGATACTCTACAAACACGAGGCAGACATGAGGCAGAAATTTGATACTGAATTATGAGTCAAACTTTATGTAGCACACTTCATACAATCAAATGCAGTGCAGTTACAGTACAGTACAGTTAAACAAAACCTACCATTAAAGGGATAAAATGAAAGACAATAAATAATGTAGCATACAGACTTAGTAGATATATTGCTTGTAACTCCACTGACCTCGGTTCGGTTTCTGCTGTGAAGTCAACTAATTTTCAAACGGAATTTTTCGAACCTAACTATAAATATAATTTTACCCCTGCCTGCACCAAAGTTTGAAATGACCCAACATGTCGTTTTAAGGCAGGTCAGGTCATGTGTATGTACACTACAAATCAAAGGTGCATGACATTTCATAAGATGTACAAATGTTGTCTGAGAACTCACTGCATTAATACATTGAACCATTACAAACAGAACATATATCCTATCCTTTTCTTCATTTGAGTTGGCTCCACAATATAATTGGTTTGGGCTGCATCTGTCTTTCGTGAAGATTTATCCTCCATATGTTTTACAAACCGTAATAAAAGTCAATGGTGCAGCTATACTGTCTTATGATCGAACCTCAAGGCGCCAAAAGGACCAAGTATTTTCTAAAGATAACTTCACTCAGCCCATTTAGAGCTTTAAAGATGACACATACACAATGATAATCCCCATGTGAGTGGAACTGACTTGAATAGGTGGCAATATATGTCAGGAAATTAGCAATGCAATTTTCAGACAGACATTATAAGACAAGGAAATGATACCTCATGCTCCAGAGGGCATCCTGTAGTTTTTATGAGGAACATAAAATCTCTAATGGCTGGTGATCCAGAATTAGTTGTAATAAAGACCCATTCTGCAAGAGAGGGAGAGCGATATTGGACGGTTGGGTCCAAACCATTACCACATGAACGGGGAAAAAAATGCCGTCTTCCGTCTCCAGTTTAACAGTTCCTGTCATGCAAATAAGGTCGGTGTAATTTCACACTATCTGCGACTTGTCTTGCCCTTGAAACAAAGCATCAGGTGAAAGAAAAGAGGGGGGGTTGATATGTTCAGTTAAATTAAAAGTAGGCAGGTTTAATAGCATGCATAATGTGACAGGAGAACAAAAGCTGCCTCCCTGTCCTGCTTTCCTGACATTTGTAGAGATATTATTAAATGTTTGCTTTTCACTCTGCTTTTGGCCTTTTATATCATAAAAATAACAATAAGGCTTTTTAATGATTTATTTAAATACACAACTGACCCAGTTTTGGGTCGATGCATGCAGAAGAACTCAGCTAAGCCAGGTATTCAGATTATGAAAAACCTGGTTAAGACTCCTTGCATATGCCGATACTGAACACGTTATTATGGAATGTAAACATCTTACTCCTCTAACTTTTCATTTTAGCCATCGCACAAACTCCAGACGCACACACCATTATGGATACATTATGATGTCAACAAAAATCTCATGAATCACACCCTATTGGGATCATCATGTTTTTGCCCTGTGTTAATAATCTAGTGCTCAGTCAAAGACTGAGGGTGTTGCTGGCGGCACCAAACCACAGGTGGACAGGAATATTCTGTTAACTGATTTATTTACGGAACCAAGAAGACTCAATGGCAGTATAACAAAGATGTATGGAAACAACTTAACTCGAATAAGACCTTAACCAAAGTACAGCCGGTGGATTTATGAGCCAATATGACCAGCTATATACTGTAGATGCCTTGTCACAGTGCTTATAAATGTAGCCATTGACTGAAGTTGTAAACATGTCCTATATTTGATTAAAAAAATGACAGTGGCATAAATTAGACGAGCAGTAAGTTCCCTATAAGCTCGGTCTGCCGTTATGAGTGATGGGAAACATTTCTACTGGACTATTTGTGTGTACCTGGACACATTGCCTCGTATTACACTTTTAAATATTTAACAAGTGGTTATCTCACCATTGGGAGCAAGAGTAAAAAATACTGCTTTTTAATTTCAGGTCACAACTATGTCCTGAAAAAATATAGAGCACGCAGCACACACCAGCAGTCATGTTTGACACACAGTGAGCAGTTAAGTCATGCTTTCTCTGTGGATTTAATAGCACATCCAATTACATGGAATTATCGCTTTCTGGCTTATTAAAAGAGAGGGAGTCATTTGTTTCATTTCCTCCCCCTGTCACCACTATCACACCCCACAGTATGTATTAATTGGGTGAAAAACAATCTGCAGCCCCAGTTCTCTCCGCATTTTAGACATGCAGAATTCTTATAATAGGTCAGTCTTCCATTTTGAGCCATCCAAGAACTTTACTACCGGTGCAAACATTTGGTAGATGAGGGTTTGAGATCATTTGGTGCTCAGCTATGATTAATACTGATAATACCCTTCTTGCATTTTCACCTCACAAGCATCATAAATGTGCAGAAGCATTGTCACAGTCTACAGCAGTATTAGTGCCCAGCTTCCCATCTGAACAGTTTAACTTGAAGTGTATCTTCATATCTGCGCATTTGTTTACTCCTCCTGTAATGATCTGTGTTCTGCAGTTGTACAGAGAAAATTGATTCCCCCGAGGAAAAATGTTTGATCTTCTCCCTGTATGGTGGCAATAAAGGGGGACTGAATCTCACAAAGACACAATGCATTTAACTATGACACAGCTGCTACGTGTATATACTGCATGCTTGAGTGGTCATGTAACTGCTGTTCCAGACGTTTCGCTGGCTTCCCCTAATGTTCCTGAATGTCTTAGGTTGCCTTAAGTCGAATGCACACTGATCTCGAAAAGCATGTTTCTTTAATGAGGGGTCATTTAATCTGACTTCAGATTACCAGATGTTAAATTACTTGTAATAATTACCAGTAATTATCATGTGAGAAATGCGGTAGCTACACAACGAGTGACTCACATATACACACACATTAAAAGAACACATACAATGCATACTGTATATAAATGCATATATACATGCATTTTTTTCCAACAGCAGTATAAAATATATATTCATTATTGTGGTTTATACTGTTTATGTTCTTGAGCCATTGCCATCATTTACTATTGAATTTGAGAAAGCTTTTTATGAAATGAGATTTTGCTGTCTTTCAAGGCCATATCAATTTTAGGTATATTCTAATGTGCTAATGTAATTTGAATGTAAAAAAAAAAAAAAAAATCAAAATACATTTCAAATTTGTGTTTGGCTGCCACATATTGCTGTATATAAAAATGTCAACCTCAGTTTGTGAGTAAAATCATGCCGTTAATCAAATGGATCAGAATATACTGTATAAAGACAAGGGTGGGAGTGTGTGTATGGGGCAGAATGCTAAAAATGGAACTTAAATGAATGATTTTAAAGTGTTGTCAAGTTTTGAGAGATGAATTCCTGTCCATGGCTGCTGCAACTGCCTTGCGTGTTCAATTATGTTCAGATGAAAGTGAGACATTTTCACTCTTTGTCTGTCAAACTTTAAACAGCTCTGTGCCAAGTTAATTATGGACTATTTCTCAGTCCTTGCCAATCAATACCTTCAAAACTGCATC
>OMLF01013034.1:117761-129890 GCA_900302615.1 Holocentrus rufus | reverse complement strand
TAACCTTTAAAAAGAGGAGCCAGTCTCTCTTTTTGCTACAGGGGTTGAGTTACTGGGTTTCATTGCTGAATATACCTGATCAGTTAGATGTAAGTAGCACAGAAGTATCACCTCTGATATTTTTAAAAACATAAGTATTAAAGTATTAAAGTTTGGTTTATCAAGAGTTGAATAGGCTAGTACTTGATGGAAAAATATACCATCTGTCTTTTTTTGTAACTAAGTAACAGTTAATCTGCATTACTCCACTCTAAAAGCAGCTTCCTCTTTTAAGCTCTTGCTTTTCTAGCGGCCTTGATCACGTTTTCAACCTCGGAGCAAACGCAGCATCACAGTGGCACGGTAGTAAATAATCATGAACATAATGACAGCTTCAGCATCTTCCATGTTTACTGATTTGCTATTTTCAATCGCATGTAGACCGAGTAGGCTCCTCCTCATTTGCATTAAGTTCACTGCTCTCAGATCACGGTGGAAACACAAACACACAAAAACTTAGGGAGCTCAATTTGCTCCTTGAACCATCTTCCAAAAGCAAGACAACTTTGGCCCCGGAACTTTTTGCAGAAAAAAGGACAGTTTATCTGAGGTGCATTCACTTACATGGCAGATTTCGCATCTAAAGAACCAAGCAACATCCCAATGTGACCTGACTTGCAGCTTGAGAGGATTGCAAATCTTCTTGGACAATTCACCCAAAAAAGAAAAAAAGAAAAAAAAACATACTGTTTGATTAACTTCAGAATTTAGATATTAATCTTGGGCTGTACAGGTTGGTATGTTGTTGATATATGTGAAAGACTGAATTTATTATATAACTAGTAGTAGTGTAGTATGTATTAGCAGTATTAGTATTTTACTGCCCACTGAGTAAGAGGTTGAATGGTCAGAAGTTCACATTTGAGGCTACATTCACAGGTATTAACGGGGCTAGAGGCTTACAGGAGATGAGACTGGATGGAAAAGGCCACCATGCCCAATGCTAAGCACAGGAGGCACTATCAGTGGGATAAAAAAAAACCTAAACTGCTGCTCAGCAGAAAAGTCAGACTGTCAAAGTGTTGCTCAGGCCATATATATATATAAGGACAAGGGACAACAGAGGTGACCATTACAAATAAGGTGATGACCAAGACCTTCATTTCTAGAACCAGATACATTTAACACTATATAACTGCGTGAGCACAAAAGATGAAAACCATGAACATGTAAGTGTATAAAGTTCGAAATTTATGGACCTCGTGTACATCAAGGCCACCTCATGTTTCTGGTCATAAACAAGAGTCATCATGAAACTGTCCGCCAGATTTTCCCTCCTTTTTGTTTTCCACAAGAAACCATGAATGTTTGTTGGAGCACCTTATATTTTCCAATTTTCAATTATCCATTTAATTAATCAGTTAATTAATTTATTCACAATAGGATAAAAAAAAAATGGGAAACCTAAACAAGCAAGTTCGCCAACTGTGACAATTGATCATTTGGAGTGTGGTTAAGTCTAAACAGTATATTACTTAATGGTTTTAGTATCGGCATTACTAATAAAAGAAATTGTACCAAATTGTTAGGCGTGATGACAGCAGCAGGTTAATTAATGAAACTTCTCAAGTGTAGACATCCTTAGGGGCAGAAAATTGTTAACACTACACTCTCCTGCAACAGGGCCAAAGCAATCACTGTGACTCATTATGCATGAACATAACCATGATGACAAGAATTTCAGTGTTTTCACAAATGTTAATCTCCATACAATTACTTGAGACACAACATAGTGCACATTAGCAAAGTCCTTGGACGTCAATCTCGACTTAGCATATTTTATTCAGTAATAGGCTACCTATACTAGGTTTTACCTTAGTTCTTTTGTGGGTCTAAGTGGAGGAAATTGTAAGGGGAGATTTTAATGGGTTAGAGCTAGAGATGCCCTCCAGGAAAACTATATGTGAACCAAATCATTTCTCAAGAAGTAGGCTATCTAAACCTGAACCATTTCCCAGGAAGTTTGTGTCTGTCTTGAAAATGTACATTAATTTACATTGAAGCCCAAGTTGCTGAAGTTCACAAATAATCCTATAGACCTCAGCACAACAGAGCGCACATAACCCTAAAATATCTCCAAATCTGCAAAGCTGTGACTCCCTGAGAACTGCCACCTCCCTGACGCCCACTGATACCATCTCCAGGCCCCAAATCGGCTTTACTACGGTTGAGGCAGAAGACTTTCCTAATGGATTAAGGTGTAACAGACAAATCCCCTATATAAGGTTCTGTCACTGTGTGCATCACCACATTTCCTCATTTCACACACGCTGATAGACAGGGCATGATTAAGCTATTATTCCCAGCAATCCATCTATTGCATATGAATGAGAAGGCTGTGTTTATTTCCATTCTATGAAGGTCTTTCATTCCTTCAGCTTGCCTCGCTTCCACTCCCCACCTTCCTCCTCCCCAGTCATCGCATAACAAGTGTGGACAATCAGGCTGTCTTGTTGTCTGTTTTGTTTGTAATCTGTTGCAACACCACTGGCTTAAGTGACACATAATCAATAGCTATGAGGCTGAGAGTGCTATATGTACACTTTACCTATAGATTGGGTCTGAAGTTGCCCGGCATTTACTCCCTCTCTCACCCTCATCTCACATGAATTATTCACAGGATGGCAGAGAGGGGCATCACTTTGAGATGTGACCTGGTCAACAGATAACATTCTGTTATGGTAGTGTTGTCAAGGTTAATGTGTCACAAGTCTGGAAAAGGGTAATGTATTCGCAAATGAGCCACTTTGCTGATTGAATGACTTGCCGTTTACTTTCTACTTGGAGTCAAAGGAAGAGAAAGTCAAGAGGTTCTAATGTACAAAGAATCCAAATCATAGAACATCGGTGAATATATATGCCCTCTATACTTTATTAACAAGTATCTCAAAATGTATGTGCTTCCATGTTTTCATTTCTTTTCAGTTCCTTCTCCTAACATTCCAAATTCTTTTGAAATTTCATCGATCTGTGTGGTAATTATCTCGCGTTTCAGTCAGTGTCCTGTTGGTACAGTAAGCAAGTGGCTCACTGACTCACTTAGCAAAGTTATGCAGTTTATTTCACAGTGAAAAAGTGTGGGCTAAACGCGAGTAGCTAATTGTATTGGCAGCAACATAAAACCAATGTTGAGATTTTCTTGTGAAATTTTATTGATCTGTCCTAATTACTTTGAGTTTCAGTCAATAATCTATCAATATAGTGACTAACTGGTCAATGAGCTTCAAAGCAGCTAATTAGGAACGAATCAAATTGAAGGTGAAATGGATCCCCCATAAGCTATCTGCACAGCTGCACACTTGTTCAATTCTGCAAATCCTAAAACACTAATGTCTCCTCTTCAGTATTAAACCCTTAGGATGTTGGCAACCCATGAAATGATTAGGTTTGAAATCAAATTTAGTCTTTATTTCTCTAATATTGCTAAACAACCAGCATAATGAGGCAGTGGCTTTAGCAAGTTGCTCTTGTGTGTCTTATGTATTTTTGAAGGCAATCTCAGGCAGTCCCTTCTGATTCAGAGTCACAGCACAATTAACAGAATTTTCGAACAGGCATTTCAACACTTCACATATTCATTCCCTCCACCCCCACCGCGAACATCCTCAACCCCTTTGAATGTTGAAAATGAGTCTGAGGTACTGATGTGGATGAACAGCTTGTTCAATATAGATTAAAAGCACAACTGTGTTTTGAAAATTTGTGGTACAGTATGACAAAAAAAGTGTTCTGAATTAAGGTTTTGTTTTGGATTTGCATTGGATATACAGTTAACCATTTACCAGCTAACCACTGTCACCAGTCAGTCCATCCTCCACCTCTCAGTTGTATTGTTCATATTTTTGTGAACATAGTGGTTTGTTGGGATTGCCATTTTTCTTCTAATGGTGGGTACATGGTTATATTTCTGCTGCGGCGATGTATTTGGTTGTTTTCTGATTAACATCTCAGTTTTCTCCCCCATAAAGAATCCCCTTGTCACAAGCCTGTCACCTACATTAGCCTACATTAACACTGTGAGCATAATGATGAAATATATGGACACGGGAGCTGGGAATTGGGTCACAATGTAACAGAACGGTTGCATCACATTTTTTAACTGTACACAAAATAGAGGGAATATTACTAAATAATACTAAATAATTCTTAGGGTAGATGGCTACTCCATTTTCCAGGTCATGCTCTCAGCGAAGAAGTGCTCTGCAAAATCTAAATACTTAGTTCTTTATAGGCAACGAATAGGCTACAGCATCAGAATAATTCACAACAGCAATATCATTCATAGACTTAAATGGTTATTTGATAAGATGATCATCTTTTTATCTGTAACTGAATGCTGATTATCAAGCAGTTTATCCTTCAATATAATATCATTAAACTACAGCTATGCATCTACTTGGAGGGAAAACTTGCTACCATTAAACTGCTAATGGTAACAAGCGACACATAATGACTCATTATTTTTCTGTTTCAATTGTTTCTTAATTATGGCTCACCCTATCAACTAATTACTCATAAGCTTTTGATTTGTGTCTTGTAATCCAAAGGATTAATACATGTGCATCTCACTTACTGAAAGGAGGGAAAGTGGAACACAATCTGGACAAACTTGAACACAAAGTAAAAAGAAGGCCAAAGTAAGCCTAATATATCTCCTAGCTCTCAAGCCAAGCTTCAGTACGCAGCTCGTAATTCCAGCAAAATGGTCACAGCAGCAACAAGTAGCCTAAATTAATCTCTGTATACTGTGGGCAAACCAGGGCAAACACAGACCAATCATTTGGGAAGCTTAGCAGCTGAGAGTGTTTCATCCTCAGCATTAAGATAGTTGCATCATATTTCTAGTTATTAGTCACAAAATGAGGAAAACAAAGAGCAAGGCAGTCAGGGAGCAGCAATACAAACAAAAAAAAAGGAGAAGGGAGCTGCCTATAATGTAAAACTGCATTTATTTGGGTATTTTACTCACTTCAGCACAAAATACAAGGCTGCAGAGGGCTAAATGGACACACCAGTGACTTACATTACATTCTATGCACAGACATGTTTTTAGATTTCACTCTCAGGTAAGTGCAAGGCAGAACTCCTGAATGTTTTTCCTTTGCCTTGCCGCTCTCCCTGTAGTTCCAACCCTGACAGTTTTGCTGCTCTAGCAAAGTGCTGTTGTTTTTTTCCCGCTATCTGAATCTCAGGGGGTAACATTCATTCATGGCATATTATAATACTGGGAGAATGTTGACGGAATAAGATTTATTACACTGGCTGGACAGTTGGACTTAGTGCAAACACTCATCAACTAAGGCCTAAAAATAATGCAGCAGACAGGTATTATTTTTCAAGTGTTGGGTGCAGTACAGCAGTTACTTATTTGTGATTAGGCATGAAATAAACACGACATTTTACAACTGTGTAAGTTGGTTCAGTGAGCATTATTGTATCTACGAGCATTCATATTTTTGGAAAATCAATTTGGTCGCGTCTATTCACTGGATCCTATTTCATTGGTTGTTCAAACTGCAGTAGGAAATGTCTTCCCTAAGATTTGTCCCATAATAATGAACATAAGCACTTAAGTACAAAGTATGAAACTTTAATAGAACCGTCATTTCCCGCCACAGAACTGAGGGATCTACATCTCTATCAAAGCAATCAAATTCGTTGAGCTGCTTTTTGAAAGATACCATTAAAGATATTCTAGGTCACACTACAATTGAGACAAATGGGCCTAACAGTGTGAAACTACCTGTTCTGACTCCACTTGATTTTAAGCTCCATCATGGGCTCAGATTATTGCGTATAAATCTGAGTATTTATGATGGATTTCATTTGTCTTTGTTCAGTCTAAGAGAGCAAAGTGACATTACAGTCACCAGAGTTACCAAGATTCACCATCAAGAATGAAAGGCTGTGGGGTCAATGTCATATGTAAGCATAATCTCTGGCTACCAAGATAAGAAGGAAAGACAGAAAGAGAGAAATTCAACATAATTCAAAATAAGTGTTGTTTGGGTCCATAATTCTCCCAGAAGATAATAGGGACTCTAAAATGTAAGTGATTCTATTTCTATTCTAATTCATGTATTTATTTTTTCTAAATGTCTGCAGTCTCATCAAAGATTTAAAGTCACTGTAGCAGGTTACAATGACCATTTTTATAATCATAACAATGTCAGATTCTATTACTCCTCCGCCTTGCTGCTTAGATGTATGGCTGTCTGTATGGAAGGTCGTTGGAATGTCCTCAGGATTAGTTGGCATGCAAAACAATTTGCTGGGACTGACAATGACACAGGTTGCTATGGATAAGCTTTTATTGCAGTAACCAGTCCAAAGAGATCAAATTGTATCCGCAACAAAAGGAAGCAATACCGTACAATTAATCTTGTAACTAGGTCTAGAGAATTTTACTTATATTAAATGAAAGGTGTAAAGCTGGAAAAGGACATATTACCCTCTTATTTAATATACATACCGTTAAGAAACCATTTTCTTATGTTTCTCCACATTTACTTTAATATAGTATCTACGTGGCAATTATGTCCACCTCCTTACAGAGTGGAAATACAGTCGTTTCTGCTGGTGTCAGGAAAAAAAGGCAAATCAAGTTAAAAAAGAGGAGCGATCAGAGATGAGCAGGGGGAACATGTGTTACAGAGATGGAAAATGATGAAAGGATAACACTGCTGTCAAGGATGCAAGTGATGAAGAGGGAGAGAAAACATCTGATCCAATATTTTCAGGCCTCTGTTTCCGAGAGGAGCCAAACACTATGACATATCTCACCCAAACAGATGGGGACACATATGTTTCCCGTTAAGGTGTGAGTCGTTGTTGTATGTGCGCTTTACCTGTGGCTGACTGACGCCATGGCTTCAAACATCACTAGGTCAAGGCTGTGTGAGCCACATACAAGAAATATTACACACATATCCTATAGCTGGGTTTTATAACAGATTGCCTTGACAGAGTATATTCTGGCCAGTGTAGTCAAGATTTAGGTAGCACCCTGTTGCAAAACACAGAACAAATTCAACAAGATGGTTAAATTTACTGGATTTTCTTTGTTCCCCTCCTCTAGCTATGATAACACTGTTCTGATGAATTATTAAAATGGGGAATATCTCAATATTTCTCATGCCCATCTGGACCTGAGTTATTTTTGACTTAGCTTTCTTTTGGCTTTATAGGACAGTATATGTCATATGAAATCCGTATCCTGTCCTGGTCCTGCTCTCCCTCCATGAAAAATAATCACATCTATCAGAGGCTTTACAGCACTCCACAGTACCTCATCCGCCCTTCTTACAGCTACAAGTGATTTCCTTATTGCTGCTGATGGGGGTGATTGTGCTTGAGTAGACCCTTTAGGTATCAGTGCCACATGTGGCATTATCGGCCACATCATTCCTCTCGCAACACAGGAGAGTTGATGTCACAGACACTGCTATCACATGGTTCGTGTTATACATTTTTGTTCTATAATTGAATTTTCTAGCAGCATGTTGCTGAAGGGTGTTTCATGTGTGGTTTCCCCGAGTGGAATATCCCGTTTTCATGATATGTGCTTCCCCTTGGCCACATCATTTGCGGAGTTGTTACGCAGATGACACCCAGTTTTATGTGCCCATAAAGTTGGACGTGATTTGTTTTTAATACAATTATAGACATACAACAATGAAAAATATAAAAATTATTTACAGTAAACCAGCTGTAAACCTCTGCCTCTACCCTGAACTCCTCGCTTGTATTAATGCATTGAATTTGGAAGAAATTTGATGAAACAGACTTTTTACTATTGGTTAAAATAAATTTATTAATTTCAGGATGAGAATGCTAAACTTTAACCTATCTGCCATTATTTTTAAAACAACCTTTTTTTTTTCTCAGCTTTCCATGTCCTTCCTACTTAACAGATATTTGAACAGCATTCGTCTGCCCTCCTAGTGACCTTGGTTGTCATCGCAGTGAATTACGGCTCGTTAAGATGAAGGACAAAAAGAGATGCAAACTCTTAAAATCCAAGATCAAGTAAGGTTGAAGCTTTTACAGAGAACGTCTGGGGAATTGAGACAGTGTGTGGGAGGAGGAGACAGGTAGTGTGTGGATTGAATGGTAAGAGGGCCACAGCACCAGAGAGGATAGGAACACTACTTGACCAATATGCTTTAACTAAAGGCAGAAATATGCCTAAAATGATACTGCTTACGATAAAATACCTCTCAACTGATTGCAGAAATGTCACCAAAACATACACTTAACTCAGTAAATTCAGTTTGTGCTTGTAAAGTGTCTTTGCTTTGACTTCACCCAATCAAATTGCAGCGCAGACACTGCAAAGTGCTGCAAGCAATTATTGAGACAGCTTCCACGAACAGTGTCAGTGAGCTGTACACACACACACACACACAAACACACACACACACATTTTACACATTTTATTTTCCAACAACATAAAGTGTAGGACATAGAACAGCAGTGTTGTAGTGTGGAAAGTCATACTAGCTTACCAATTTCAATAGTTTGTTCAGTGGAAGAAATTTAAAACATTCACTGAACAATACTTTTAACATTTTCCAGTGGACTTTTTACTTTTCTTGTTTTGCTTCCTGACCACAATGAACACTGCCTTCCATATTTGGCTTCTGAATGTTATCAATAGTTCAGGGGACCTTTGAATGGTTCAGCAATAAGTCTGTGTTTCCACCAGCCACCTTTTTTTTTTTTTAACTGGAAGTGCAAAACAGATGTTTGGGAGGGAGCGCTGATTGTGGCTCTTGTTATTGCTAAGCAACTATTGGAAGCCTTTTGCCAATTTGAAATATTTTAACAAGCACTCGATGCTCTGGGCAGTAAAACCTTTGCTAATCTCTTGGCACTGTGTGGAACTGCTTGGTCTCTCAAGTCAGCATAATGGGGAAAAAGTCGACAGTGCTGTGAAGAGAGGATCCCAGTGGACCCATAACTGAACTTGGCATCTACTGCAGACACATTATAGCGTATGTCCAGTTGAGGTAGTTCCGGATGCCCCCAGGGCACTTTACTTTGGAGGTATACGAGGCACAGCAGACTGGGAGGAGACCCTAGGCCGACCCAGAATATGCTGGAGGGACTACATTTCCCAGCTGGCCTGGGAGTATCTAGGGAACCCCCAGGACGAGCTGGAGGACATTGCTGGAGGAAAAGGACGTCTAGGCGGCTCTGTTTGCCCTTTTATCACCACAACCTTGACCTGGATAAACACCTGGAAGTGGATGGATAGAAATTGATGGATGCACTTTATTAAGTCAGACTCTCCACCGGACCCATATATCTATCTAAAAAGTTTGAGTAATTGAACGATGTAAGCAGAAGTTTGGAACCAAATTTCCCTAAGGTGAGACTACAGCAAGCATGGAAAGTTCAAAACTTTAGGAGCCTGTCTGCGGGAATGAAGGTTACGGGTGCAAGCTCGGGGTGGTGCTGTAAAGACAGATTTGCGAGTCTTCCAACAGATGTGGGATTCGTTATGCTGAAACAAACTGATGAATGTGATGTTACCACTATTGCTTAAGCTCCAAAGAATCCAGTTCCAAAGACATTTTTAACAAAACTTTCACCAGAAACAAACAGAAATTGTAGTGTTTTAGTGTACAAATCTCCTTCCTCTTTTTGTCATGATCTTATTTTTCCTCTTCAATATCTTCTGCTTCTTCCGCCACTTTTCCATAACTACTGCCCATCCCTGTCCCATTGCTATGCAGCAGCTTTTTTTTTCCCCCCCATAATAATAAAGTTCTTGAGCTCATACAGAACAAATGTACCCACTGGCAATTCAATACACCAAGTAGTTTTGCTGCTGGGGCCTCAAATATTCTGTTACGACCAGCTTTTTTGCACTCCTCTTTTGAGACCAGAGATGTATCACGGGATCAGAATCTTGGCACACTGGAAATGATGTGAGCTATGTAGTAAGGATGGCAAGAGTTCAAGTTTATGGTTGCGTTCCCAACAATGGCGCAGAGATGCATGCACCTTGTTCCCAAAGCCTGGAAGGATTGGCTCTGCAGAAAGACTACAAGCAAAAAAGGAAAACAGTGCACATTGCAGCAAAACAAGAGTTGTAATCAGGCCTGCATTGAATTGGTGCAGGCAAACAAAACATCAAGGGAATCAGGACCGACCAGGAAATGACAAAAAAAAATTCTGAACAGGTAAGCTGTTGTTACTGTGTTACATAGAGATGCAATGAGACAGAAACATGTCAGCCTTTTGCGTATTAGTAATATAGTAGTTAGCATGAGTATAGATCAGTTGTTATCCTGACCCACACCTGATTTACTGCAGCTTGCAACTTCTTAACATTACTCCTAATGGTTAATTACTTGTGCTTTTGGTGACCAGTTTACATAACAAATGCAACAGAGAAAGGAGGTTCATAAGAAGTGCGTTGAAAGCTGATTTAAAATAACAAAGTAACAAGCCTTCACAGCCAATAAGCCTTGCATTTGCAGTGCACGGATTGGATGTAATGGCATCCAAATCTGCATGTACACAAACCATCCACCCACCTGAATGAATCTTTCCAGGTGATTTCTTTATCGTGTTGTATTGATGTATGAGTGTTTTCTTTAGCAATTCACTTTAATGATTTAGAGAGGCTGCTTTAGGTAATTGTTAACATTTCCATGCGTGCAGTAATATCACAGCAGCAAATATTGTGGAACATTTAAGCAGCAAAACTAAAAACTGTAGGTATAAACTTCACAGGATATAGGAAACTCTCCAGGGGAAACAAAATTAAACTTTTAGTCTCTAAAATATTTTTTTCAGACAGCTCTGATGGAGCTCAGCTCAGGCTTTATCAGGAGGACAGCTGCTTTGCTCCAAACAGTTTCACCATATGAACCTGGACTGTGTGTGTGTGTGACCTTTTTGAATGTGTAGAAATAATCAATGAAGTTACACTGCTGTGTCTCATGCGTAAATGCGCACAGCGTCTCTCTTAATCGTTTCTGCTGCAAGGGGATCACTGCAAGACAGTATTTTTCATTAATGATGTATTATTTCAGCCACCCGCAACCGATCCGCTATTAATCATGATGTTAATTTTAATAACCTGGCCCACCCAACCTGCGGATTATCTGCAGTGTCCACGGATAAAACTGCAATCTGCACATCACTACCTTATATAGAATGGCTTAAAAATATCAGTCTTATGCAGTTTAGATAACACATATCTTAAAACCACTATTTTAAAACACAAGTTCCAGTTCCCACAAAATCTAAAATTCTAAATCATCTAAATCGAAAACAAGTTTCCAGAACAGTTATTGTTTAAAACAGAACCTAACAACCCATATTAGCTTACGGTGAGCGAAAAAAAGTAAGTAAATGAGAAACTTTGTCCCGAGTGAAGTACTGTAAGATATGGCAATTGTCTCTAGAGTCAATCAAAGCTGTGTTAGCAGCTACTGTATTGTGCCATCCTTTCCCTTTCTCTCCTGTGCATTTTATCTGCTCAAAACAGGCAACTGGAAGACATAGAGGAGAGAAGCAAACAAAGAAAAATCAGTCATATTGTGAAGGCTTTGAATGATACAAGGCATGCCTTTGTAAGAGACAATATGCTGCATAATGTGCTGCTGCATAACATTATCAATAGATTGTGGGTAGACTTAGAGGGAATGTGAGGGGGAGGATCTGGTAGAAGAGATTAGTTGTAGTAAGGGTTAGCTCAATCATGAATTCATGCATGGAATTCAGCATTTATTAATCAAGAGTGTGCTAATTAGAGATCCCGCCCCCGTGCATTCGCCCCACTGTTGGAGTTAGATGACAGTTAGATGGAATTAAATCTTCCATTGCCAACCAGTGCCCCCATAACCACAGCTGAGGAAAGTCATCAGCTTCCAATATATCCTTTCTACTAAAGCTCCAAGCGCCCCTACTAATCCCCTCTATTCGATTTTGGTCGCCCCTGCTGCTTAGCAGCAAGACAGCGAGTGTGTGTTTTGTGGGCCTATCCGCTCTAATGGTGGATAGATATCAGGGTCTTTATCAGTCATTGTGTGTGTGGTGGCTGTGGTGGGGTGGGGGGTGGGGGTAGATTGG
>OMLF01013034.1:100068-117741 GCA_900302615.1 Holocentrus rufus | reverse complement strand
GGGGGTAGATTGGTGTATAGATTGGGGTACTTCCTGAGGTGCCCGCTTTGAATTCAGAATGTACAAGCAGCAGCCACTAATGTTGGAGTTAGGAAGTTTGCAGCTGGTGGAGTTATAATCAGAGTTTTCTCCTCTTCTTCTTAGCTAATGTCCTCATTGCTCTGCAGTGTTAATCAAACAGACTTTATTTTTTAGCTGAGCCCCTTGATTTTACCTGGGATAATTGGATGCAATGAGCCAGAAATACATTATCTTAAGCTACTATGTGATACAGTTTGCCAATACAAGTTATGGTGTAATACTATAGTTTTAATAGTTCTCTTGTTTTTCTGATATGTGGTCTCCATCTCACTATTTTCTAGCTTATTCTTGCATAACATGCCAAACTCAGAAATTGCAAATAATTTACTGGCAGATATCTATTTTGGCCAAAAACAGAAAAGGATGGGATTTATTTATATCCCCAAAATTAGAGTGTGAGGGATAATATGTAGATTCGGCCTGACTACAGCCAGAATCCACTGTGGCAGATCTTGACTGTGAACGCGATGACTCGAATACCATTCATGTGAACCTTCAAATTTGCTGTACAAATTCATGATCTCTAGAGCAAGAACCCTATTGATTTTAGTGACCCTGTAATCTTTCCTCTAACACCATAATCAGACCAAACTTGAAATATCTGAATGCAATAAGTCCAATAGTTTTTATTTAAATCTTTTGATATTTGCTTTGCACATTTGTGACCCATAGAGGAAGAACTCTATTGATTTAGGTGAACCCATACCCATCCCTCTGGTGCCACTGTCAAGCCAAACTTTTGTTTCTGGAATATACCCAGCTGTTGTTCAACAACAGCACATGTTTAGAAAGAGGCACTGTTATTCATTTACTAACATAAAGATGCATAGCCTCTGTATAATCAAATACATCATCATGACATTTCATATTACAGAAGTGGGAGTTTGTTGACCAGATCTAAGCAGCTTGCCTTGCTTCCACTGATAAGCTTGTTAACATGTAAGTTGTCACCTGGTTGTGGAGTGTAATGTGACCTGCAACCTGTCCTGTTTAACTTGGTCTATTGATCAACTAAGAAGAGCGTTCGGTTAGTTATATTGCATTGAGCAGAGGAGGGACACTTTTTCTGAGTTAACCACACCTTGTTATCCACTTTATTTTTTTAAGCTGTGTTAAAACACTGTAACTGCTGCAAAACTCTCCTGCTGTCTATATGGCTAGCTGCTAACTTCTTAGTACCATGCTCTGTGGCTTGTCCAGGGGAAAATAAAGTACTAAGATGTGCAACTGCAACATGTCAAAAGAGGATTTCATCAACACAGTTTTTAAATACTTGAAAGGTTTCAAGATCCAAAAACTTAAGGACAAAATAACCAGCCTCATGCAACGCGTCAAATCAGACACTGAGCAGAACACACTTTGAATTCCACCATTTTAACTGTTGCAGTGAAGCTTTACTTCTCTCACCCAAGAATGCTTGCCACCAACTCTGCCAGCCCAGTAAACCCCACCATCCACCACTGTCACCACAACAGCTTGTCTATCTCATATTGTTGCTCACTTCCCTGCAGCCTTCCCACCTACTCCACCCCCAGCCTCCTGCCTGGCAGTAGGCCACAGGGTGCCCTGGGAGACCACCACGTCACCCTCTCGCTGGGTCTGACCAAGCCTCCAATCCTTCATCTGTCACACCGGTTCGATGCACTTGCCCTGGATGAGGGCCAGTCCACTCAATATATGCCCTTTTCTCCAGCCTGTGTGTGTGTGTGTGGCCCACAAACCTCTGTCCCTGAGAGTCCACCAAGCCTGTGCCCCCCCCCTATCAAGCATCCAACCTTCCCAATCATCTCTAGTTTTTAATGTGCTACTGCCTCACCCTGTAATGGTGCTGGCACACCTGAATTTGGTCCATGAGTTTTATTCACACACTGCACATTGCATTGAATCAGGATGTGACTTAATCTGTGCATAGAGTAGTAGCACAGTATCACTAATAGCACACAGGTAGCAATAGTAGCAGGAGCAGCAGTACTATTACGTATGAGCTAAAGGTATTAGCATGCCAAACAGAAGCTATGCAAAACAAATTCTGTGCTTGTACCTTCTATTCCTGTCTCATAACAGACTGTGAACAAGGCTGCTTGCTGCTTTACATTGCTTTATGTTGAAATTTGTGTTGCAAATTTGTACTGAGTATTGTATAGCACCGGATAGTGGGACACTGCCAAAATCAAAGACTCCTTCATTGTGCTGAGCAACAAAGAGATGTGTTTCTATTGGCTGTATATGTGAATTTGCAGGTCAGAGTTCAACAAATCTGAGCTGTGACCTTTGCATATGCATGCAAATTTGGAATGTAGATGTGATTAATTTTATTCATTTGTTCGCTTGGGTTTTGAGCTGATGTGTATAGGGAACCCGACTCATTTCCATATAGATTTAGTGCTAACATGACTGCACCACAACAGGCTTGCTAACTGTATTTTGAAAAGTGCTACATATATATGATGATATTGATGATTTTTGGTATTATCATTCTGGTTCTTAAAGGACATGCTTAGTGTATCAGACTGCATGATGCCCTGCATGTTATAGGAGTTATAGGAGACATTTGACAAAAAACATGAACTGACGATCCATTTTAAGTTCTAGTCCTTCTAATGCTGTATTTTCTTTGCCATCCCCACTCCTTCAAACAACCTGAGCACACTGCACTATTATTTTAATCTCACTTGACATCATCTTTATCACAATGGATCCTGTCACCGCGATGTGTTTTCATTACTGTCACCTCTCTGTCACTCGATGCGCTTTTGTGAGGTGTTAGTTTCCATTTAAAGTCCAGTTGCTTTGACAAATCAAGGTTGAGTGGAGGAGCCGGACCCCCACTCACATCTGAACAGGGCTGATGGAAACACCACAGCCAGACTTCAAAGTGTTTGCGATCTAATGAGCAGTTCGCTGTAACCACACTGGGCCTTAATGCAAGAATGGCAAGCCGAGCTCTATTTTGCAGCCAAGGCTCATCAACCACAACCACACCTGTTATCACAAAAGAAAACAACAGAGCAGTGCCAGAGTGTGGTTGAAGCTTAATGAAAAAAAGGTTTGAATTTTTTTTGTACAAGAATCACTACTAGTATGTTGAATTTTATTCCTTTTTCAGTATCTACTTTGAACAAGTGCTTATTATGAAATAATAATACTCTAAACAATAACAGTTGTTTGTCTGTTTTTTGGGATTTGTTTTTGACAATCATGCTTTGCAGTCAGTTTTCCAACAAAACTACATTCCCAAGTAAAAGAAATAACACTGAATCTCAATGAGCTAAGTATTAATTTGGTGAAAATGCAGTTTTACAATATAAGAGAAAATCACTTATTGTTTTAATCAAGCCATCACACTCAAGCCTATATTATAACTACTAAACAAATCAATGTAAAATGTTTAACAATGCCAAAATATTTCACATTTTGAACTATTATGAATATCAAGTGCCAGTTAATGTTTATACATTTATGTAAAATGGTGTTTAACATGATTTTTTTTAAATCAATTTTTGATACCATTTCTTCTTGCAGTTAACCATGGTTCAGTTCTCTTGCCTCGGGTAAACACTGTGCACTATTAAGTGCTTCATTAGGTTGGAGGTGTTGCTGGGCTTGGCAGTTGTATTCTTGTCACAAGTATTACACCATATGCTGTCGGCATCAATTTCAGAAAAATACAGCCAAACCCCGGACTGTGTCTGCAACATGTTTACTTCCAGCGAGAAAATGGAGGGGTGATGTAATGACTCCTGGACAAGTTTGTTTTCCCGTTCTGTGGCAACTTCCTGTGTCAGAGATCAGGTTTGCTTATTAAATATTCACCCATGAATTTGGTCAAGCCTCACAGGCCTGCCTGATCTTGGCGCTGAGTGACAGTTCACCCATCTATCATGATAATAGAGTAGACTTGTTTATCAAATGAAATGGATCTGGAATACTGAGGAATACTGCTGTATAGGGTTTTATGTGTCACTATGATTAACAAAATGTACACTATATTTATTGAAACAGCCAATCCCTCAGCATATACTTATCACAGGATGTGTTGTCATGCCAACCTGTCTCTTCAAAGCCATCTCTATCTTCACATCTTCTTTTGAAATATTTGGCAATAAAGCAGCGCCATTACTCTCGTAGTCTTTCTCTCTTCTGTGTTTCATTTTTTTTATTCATATTGGAGACGTTTGCTAACAGTTTGCCAGGCTCTCGTCATGTCGCGACTGTCGCTGTTCACACAGCATCGGGCAACGGCACCTTTCTCATGATCAAATATCCACAATTCACTTTTAACTTCCTGCGCTGGTTAAAAGTGAATTGTGAATATTTGATCATGAGAAAGGTGGCATTAACCGATGCTGTGTGAACTGCAACAGTCGCGACATGAGGATAGCCTGGGGATAACTTCACACTGACTACAGACAATAATACAATCAGACAACTTGACAATTATTGAAGCTGACTATTTATATGCCGAACCTGTAACCAGTATCAATATTTTAAACCGTAGAATATATATAATTCACAAAGAAACACAACTGAGTAAAACTGCTGGGTTTAGTGAAACACTTGAGGCATCTGCAGCTTACAACTGTCTTGAGTGTTTACATGTAAGCCATTCCCTTTTCTGCTCCTACGCACCATGTTCCTCTTCAGACAACATTCACACAGAAATTCATTCAATCAGTGTCAGCTGTCAGAGGAGAAAAAAGCACAGTTTGTTTCCCTCAGGTGTTCATACTGTTTTTTCCTTCATGCGGTAAATTCTGAACAATATTGGCTGATTACTGAGATGTGGGCATAGTTCAGGAACATAATTACCCTTAAATTCTTACTTATTTTCTGATCCCTTATTTTCACAGCTTTTAATGAGACAGTGAAAATAATAAAAGTGAGAGAGGAGGGAAACTGGCATGCCTGATTATAAAATCTGTATATTTAGGCAATAACTATGCAAAATTCAGATGGACTGTCCCCCCCTTCACTGCCCTCATCAAAATGATATGGGCTGGTTTGTTTAAGAAGCTAGGCTGTGTGTTTTTGTGTGTAGCAGCATAACAGGGAGATGTTGCACACCACACAAGCACTTCTGTTTTTCTCAACTGGATCTGTAGTGTGAAGCCGGCACTGCAGCCAAATGGTTTTGTTAGAACGGTTTCTCAGAGACTAAAGGTTTCTCATTAATTTTTGAATTTCCGCTGGTGCTGTCAGACAGGATATGGAGCCTTTTTGTTTAATATATGATTCATGTTAAGCGACGTATTATATACTGCAGTCAGGGGTTAAATGGGGACAAAAGGACACTGCAGGATTCACGTGTGCAAGCTGCACCTAAACCTCACCACTGTCCCTTCCCCAAGCTTCATCTGGTCACGGTCATGAGTTCCCCCACCTTCCAAATCCCAGTTTAACCCAACTGTACTTCTACGATTGCAAAGTCCCAGCAATTTTTGGATGTTTGAGCTGCTTCAAACAGCATGTAGCAAGCATGCATTGCTTGCTACATTTTGAGTGGAAAGTATAAATTTGTGTTTTTAAGAGATTCATTTATAGCAGTCATGTTGGATGTTTGTACTAAATGTTGGTAGAACAGTTACAGTTTAACAAATTATTTTACATTAATGCCACTAATGTTACAGGTTGATACCCTGTAGTTATAAAAACGGGCACCAACCGCTTCCCCACTAACACATATTGATCAACAAAGGAGGTATTTATACTTTGCTTGCATAAGCTAATCCTTCAAAAGTTGCAATTTTTAGTTGAAGTTTCAGTTGTTTACATCCAAATTGTTGTTGTTAATCATTTCCATGAAGGCAGCAAAATCCAATCCCATCAAAATATTTTTGAGTAAAATACTTAACTTCTCATTTTCCCAAGCATGTCACACCAGCTGGTTAACCCTGTGCCCCAACTAGAAGTATATCATTACTGAATTATTTTGACATTGGTCATGGTATCAATTTAGGTGGTATTACTGCATTCAAATATGGTCAATATGGTCAATATGGTTCAATATGGTCTTTCATAATCACACTCTCTTTCTGTTTTTCTCAACAATAAGTACACGTCCTTCTTAAGCCTAACCCTCAAGTAATGCTCCAGTGTTGTGTCGTTTGTGAACGATTCTTTCAAAAGAACTCCTTCCCCTCTCATGTCTTGAAGTCTCCAGGTAGGAAGTAGTACCAAATATTGTTTAATAATTAGGTGTCACAAAAATATATGCTATATTGCTATATATAATAGGATAGGATTTTGTTATAGCAGCTTTCAGTTTGCAAACGTTATCTTTATCCAACTAAATTCACTGCTCACTGGTTTATCTTTCACGAACGACTGTTCTCAGTTCACTAGTTAGTGAGCTGAACTGTGAACTCAGTGTTCGGTCGTGTTTCAGTTCATGTTCAGTGATTCGTTCACTTCAGTGAATGAGCCGTTCATTGAACGTGCACCATGTTTCAGTTCAGTGAGTTGAACCTCACGGTCGGAGCTCCGGTCAAGCAACTGAACAATCAGTGAACGAATCTTTTGAACAAATCTTTTTAATGAACTGATTCTAATGATTCAGTACACTTAAAAGAACTGTTATGTCCATCACTACAACACTCTATCTTGTCTTTCTATTTTGTGCTTCATAAGTTAATGGTACTTTACATCATTGCAGACCATTAGAAGAGAAGAAAGGGAGTTATGGGACATGAGGGAGTAGGGATGCTTAATTGATATTTATTTATTACTCACATAGTACATTCATTCAGATACAATGACTGCTTTGCCAAACTAGCTTGGCTAGAGGCCAAGCTATGATGGTTTTACAACTGAGAGTATGCAAGATTGTCATTATTCAACTCCCTTCCACACTGATCATAATTACAATTGAATACGTTTTAAGTAATGATCTGCACTTATTAGGTAATGTTTTAATGGATGGAATTGCTGCTTTGATCTAATGTTGCATTGTTATGACAGATCTACTGTAGTGTTAAAGTACAGATCTCTCCAAAACAAAATTCAACTAAGCTGGTGGAAATTCAGTTTGCTCCTCTGGCTAGCTGGCACCCAAAAATCCTTAAGCTGAATCCTTACCTTACTATACCAGCCAGTGTGCTGCTGTTTCTGTGATCCTGTGTCAGTGCTCGGAGTCGTTGGTGATAGGGGTTACATGGATATTATAGGTCAGCTCCTCGAGGGATCTCGGTTTAATTAAAGATAGTACTCATTAACTCATCAGTGTTATACCAACAATATAGTGGCCTTTTCATCTCACACAATAATGTTCTATGGGGAATTGTGGGCCAAGTAATTTAACCAGTCGCTGGCTGCATATGATTAATTATGCAACAAAATGCAACTGTATATATCCATGAATAAAGAATTACCTTACATTCATGATTTAGTACTCCAAATAAATGACCAAAATTTTGCCTTAAAAGTCTTGTAATTTTGAAGTTACTGAAGTTACTTACTGTGCCTTTAACTGTACCATAATGTCAGGCTGTCGATCATTTTGTAACAGCACCTGTCACTTTCTTACACATAGCATGCCATTTCTTGCTTGTAAGATGTTGCAGCACAAATTCAGAGTCAGAATTCTTCAACCCTGAAACAGTCTCATTTTTAAAATTTTGTCAGTGAAGGAAAATAAGTTATAGGTATGTATACCTTCTAATAAGACCCCTTTTGGCTAGCCTCTTTTAAGGATCTGTGCAGTATTGTAAAGTCACCCATGTTTTACCAGTGTGTTAAAATTATTGTGTAACCATTGAAGTAGTAGCAAAACATATAAGAAACTGTATTTTCTTTACAAATAATTTGTGTCATCCTAATCTGTATTCAAGATTATTAAAGATTTAGAATTATGTTCATCATTTGGTCCAGGAAAGCCTGATCAATTTTCTGTCTCTCTACCTCAAATTCAGAAACCAGAGAACTAGGATTCCCCCCTCCAAAAAAAGTTTCCAAAAAATGTACTCAGATTAAGATTGCTTTACACAAGGTGACTGGAAATTGCATGTTGTCATTTCTCTGCTGGATACACAGATACATCTCCCCTGCACATTTATGTATTTGTTCAGAGGTCAGACAGCAAGTCACCCACAGTGCAGGGCGTCTACAGCAAATAGGAATTCATTGCTTTGTTCAGTGGCCTTTCACAATAAATTAAACTCTAAGAGCCCATAACCCATTTTTTACTTTAAATGTTAACTTTATTATGTTTAATACTGATTACTAAAAGTCCATACCTATATAAGTAAGGCCATAAATTTAATATACACATGTTGTACAACTCCATTTGCCTGCAGCCCCCTTACAGGCCAACAGCTCCATCATTCATGAGCAGGCGAGTTTCCAAATTAATTTGAGTCATTGCATTGATGAAGAACCTTGTTTTGTTGAATCTACTTAGTTAATGAGACATTGGTAGGTACATGCTGTATTAATATATCTTCATATTGCTGTCAGACCGTATTCTTCTGTTTACTATAATAACAGACTAGTTCAAACTAGTTGTTTTGCATATGGATGCATATGGATAAGGTTTTCTTCAAGACATGTCCCAAAATGCTCTTTATTCCGACTTGCTTCTTTAATTCATACTTGCAATTTCTGTTTGTTTCTTAGATGGGCAGAATATCCCTTTGAGATAAGGTGGAATAAGTTAACCAAGCAGTAATATTAACAAACCCACTACCGTGTCTTCTCTGCATGAACAGGTCCCAGACCAAAATGAGTTGCCTCCTAAGAATGTTTGGTTTATTCATGAAAACGAAGGTCGGCAAATTTATCATCTACTGATTTTCAAATTACACACTTCATCCCCACTTCAGTGTAAGAGCCTTATCAACATCATTTCTACAAAACATTATGATCCAAATACTGATAGTAGCCTGTGGCTATCAAAATAATTGGTAGCCAAATGCAGATCACAGAATTGAGTATCTGATGCTAACAAATAAAGTTTGACTAAATCTAATTTTGCTAAATCTGCATATCTGAAAACAGATTATTTGACTCGCTGCATGGATATGAATGTCTCTTTGACGTGAAGGTGAAATTAACCCTAATCCTGCGATCCTGAAACAGATCATGTTCATTAAATTTATACTATTAAAATTACATTCAGACAGGCTTGAAGCTACTTCTTGATGAAATACAGCTGTGAACATGGTCAAAAATAATAATTCATCCTCTCTTATTTATTCATATTTAAGTAGGGCTACATTATCTACTGTACATCTCATCTGCTTAAAGGTACAATTTGTAATATTTTTATAATCTCATTGCACAAAATGAGCATTGTGTATCAGCGTGGGTTTGCAAATGTTGCTGATGACTGTGAGGTCAAAGGCTGCTTGAGATTTCAGATTTCAGATTTCTCTAAAAAGAGCCGGTCCACCATCTGTTTTGGTTGAAAACGTCCACACTCTCATGTGCAACGTCACAACAGTTGTTCAGGAAAGTTATCTCAATTGCCTCTGAATAGGTGCTTCTTGACCTCACTGGCCACCATTCCTGTTGACAGGCGTATTATTTTATTTTATTTTTTTTTTTTTGTCTTTTTTTAAATTTAATTTCTGCTTAAAGTGTTCGTAGGGATAGGCAGGAAAGACATGGAGAGAGAGAGATGATATGCAGCAAAGGCGCCAGGTCAGAATCGAACCCACACCACCGTGGTAATAATATGTGGTACATGCTCTGCACGGTGACCAAAAACGTTCATATGTTTTTTAGGTTCTTCAAATGTTTGAGGGGATATTTTTGACTCCCCTCTCCTCTTTCCATTTCTACCTTCAGAGCACAACCTGTAGTTGGGCACAGAGAGCCATTACCTGACGACAGCAAAGACAATATCACCATTTTCACCCGAATCCTCGACAGGCTGCTGGATGGATACGACAACAGGCTACGCCCTGGGCTGGGAGGTAGGCTACATATTAGATACAAACCTCCACACACTGGACCAGGTTTCAGGTTTGTACTGCTCAGTGTGTGTCACCACTTGGGCTCAAGTAACTGACACATAAGTGTAAGAGATGTCAGAAATCACATCAGGAAGTGTAAATTATCAAATGTAATTTTGAATTTGGCCTGATTCCCTAATGCCGAGGAGAGAAAAGATTTATGTATATATGTATATATGTATATTTCTATATTTATATCTATCTAATCTATAGATAGATTATTGTGGAAGAAAAAAAATTAAATGTCATAAGATCAGAAGATTTTTTTTAAATGGAGGAAGAAGCTTGCATGGGTTATATATATATTTTTTTTTTACATGGGAGTGTGGTGGCAAAATTAAGTAGGTGTCTTTTTCATGATAACATTTTAATCTGTCTATAAATATCCTTGAATGTTTTACACTGCTAGATGCTGTTTGCAATTATTGTTAATAATTGTGTTAAGGCTCCAAGGTCTATTTTCCAGCTGTAGTTTTTATAATCTTGCTTCACACATAGCTTAGCCTTTAGCTAGCCAGTTAGGGTCATGAGTCATGGAGACAGGCCTCTTCAACTAGTTAGCTGCTAGCTAGAGTGTATTATTAGCACTCAGGTCACTTTGAGCAGTGCTGGTATGAGAAATGAGCCTTCTCAGAGCCTGCGGTTCAAATCTTTGCTCAATCATGTCCAAATGGCAAATAAGCACATATGTCAGTGGAAATCCCTCTAATTGATGGCATGCCATCCAAATATTTTGGCCTCAAGGACATTAAACTGCTGATCAGCAAGCCCACATGCCCATTTCATGCCATCTCTCAGCCACCCAGCTGGACTGGTCATATCTGCTCTAGTGCTCGCTGCTAGAGCCATGAGCATGGCAGCCATGCTCCAGACGCTCACATGCTGGCTGACCTGGACTTCACTGCTGTGATCAGGCGGCAGCACCAGGCACACAATATGTACATCTCCAAAGACACGGGAATGGTGAGGGGAATATTGGCCTGCACCACTTATGTCCCATTCTCATGCTGAGCTCCACATGGTGCAGTGACTTGACATCCATGATTATATGGTGCTGTTGAAGCCAAGTGGGCTTTTCCACGCGGCCCCAGAGGCTGACCAGGCGAGATTTAAAAGCCAATGGAAGCCAATGAGCAACAAGTGCTGGCAAACCCATTTTCATAAACAACGTGTGTGTATGTTGTGTCTTTTAAATTTAGCCCTCCCTGAGTTGTCTGTGGTTCGACTGCATAAAAAGACTGCAATTTGTGCACCTTTTAATGTGTTTAATTTTTTTTACTTACTTGAACTCAGCTATACACTTCTGATTTACTCACACATATTTGATTTGAAAAAATAATCACATTTTTTTGATAGCTTGTAGGCTTATTCATTTTTCCCCCAGTTTTACTAGGTACAGAACTGATAGTTTATAAAAAGTTTAGAAAAAGATAAAATTATGAGAAATTCAAATTAAATGGCCATAATTTTCTGGGGGCAACATACAAACGACCATTAAGGGTTTGGATTTTTGACTAAAAAATTTTGGTCAAGCAACAGCCCAGTCCTTTAAGTCCATCCTCCCATCTGCCTGCAAGCCCACCAACCTGCTCAGTTCAAACCAAGGTCCTCCCCCTGAGCAAAGCATTTCTCTGCCCTGCACACCAAGGACAAGACAAACAATCTTCCTCCAGTTGTCCACGTCACATATGACCTCTGTAATGCCCCCTCATAACCCCCCCCAGCCCACCAACCCATTATATTTCCAGCAGCATTTACCATGTTAGCTGGCTACCGCGCTCTGGTGCCTCACTGTACACATAAACAGAAAAGCGGCAACTCATTTTCTTCCCCCCCTATGGCTGTCATGCAAACTGCTGACTTGGTTTTGTGATCATCATGTATTTGTGAGGCCATTTGTGTCCCAGGAATGATTAATGTGGAAGTGAATCTCCTTTCTCAAGGGGACCTCTTGCCAGAAGATTTAAGACTTCACTTGTGGGTGGTCTCCTAAATCTGGGACAGATTCGGAGCTGAAGATCTGTTCGCTTTCCGAGAAAGTGAATCAGTTCCTCGCTCCCCATTCTTTGCACCACTGGGAGCAGCTACTCTGTCTCACCAATGGCTTAAAAGCCTGCTTCACACATTTCCCCCAGAGGAGCTGATTCAGCCCACACTAAAGAGGGTATATTTTGATATGTCACGACTTTCTTATTATGCCCTACTTAATGCTACAGTATATTAAAGTCATTTGCGAAGTATTTAGTATTAATTGTTATACAGCTCATAATTAATCAACATTTCATTTTTAATGTGTCATGACTGACTTACTTTATAATGATCCATTTGACAAATGATCAAACCAACATTATCCTGAATGAGTTACAAAGAATTACGATGGAATAATAGTCATTCTGAAGCTCATTATGCATGCTCATGTGTAATGATACGTTTAATAAATTATAATTTCAAGAAATATACAGATCCTAGCAATACACAGAGTAATTGTCCAGTGTGATTATAATGTGTGTATGATGCCATGTAATGACAACTAATGTGTTATCATAAGTTGAATAAAGAAAGCACAAACCCTGCAAGCTTAATACTGCGGTCCTGCATTTTATGCCTGAGCCAGTCCCTTGGGGACTGTTAAATGTTCTTGGGCCAGGCTAACTAAAATTATTTTGGGTCAAAAGGGATGTCTTCTCTCTAAGGAAATGGACTAGAGCCAGGCCCAAAGCAGATTTCATGCTGTTGTGGACAGCTGGAAAACTGGTTTGACCCAAAGAATTGTAGTTTTTATGGCCCAAAAACATGCAGCCCTCAGATACAGTCATGATCTGATGAGATCAGAAGCCTTATCAGGCTGCAATGGTTGGGTCTGCAACAGTGCTTGAGTCTCCATGTATAGGACATCTGTTATATCGGTGCCCCAAAATGCATGACAGGTTGCCACAACCTTGCAATGTAATGCACAACAATATGTCATGAGATTGCCAAAATGTTTATGTATAAATAAGAATCTACATCAACTGAAAATAGCATGAATTCTGCACTTGGTGAGACATTTCCTTAATCAAGTCAATCAGCATCTGTATATTCCAAGTGGTCGTGTTGGAGGGCCCTCAGCCTTTGGCAACAACAGCTGATATTGTCAAATACACATTGTTAATTGAATATGAAGGCGCTTGTGTGGTGTTTTTATGTGACATCTCAACGTAGCATCTTAGGGCTACTCAAAGTCAAAGTGCTCTATTCATTGTCTGCAGAACAGTTATATCCCAATGACATCACAAATTCACTTTTTTCTACTTTCTATAGCTTTAGGAATGAATGATGCAACTCCACAGTTCACATTCCCTGAAGTGTCATGTGACATAGATGAGAAAACGTTTTGAATTTCTTCTTTCCTCTCCCAGTGTGCATATGCATTAGGAATAATTAATGAATTAGAATTTATAGTTAGCATTTATATTATTTATAATTTAAGCTGAAAATGAATGACTCACATTTGAGTTTAATGATTGCCTTATATTAGATTTTACAAGAGTCTATAATAACGTTTGCTGTCGAATAACGGAGAATCTCGGTAATGAAAGGCAAAGTAAGCAAATCTTGGCATGAATTCTTTCACAACGGACATGCTGTTCTAACCTAAGGTCAGTCACATTTATGTTATAGATTAAATTATTGCACTTATACTGTATGGCATGTCGTGTAAATTTGAAAATGAACTTAAGGCAAAACCCTCTAAGCCCTATAATGCATTTAAATCCAATATATGTCTCTCCCTGCCCTTGGGCACTTCAGTGTTCAGAGAAGAAGAGCTTGTGTGAGAATGCTACTTATTATAATTTTTTACCCTCTAAGTTTTCCAATCTTTGTGCCTACATTTGAGCTATGGATTGGCCAGTAGTTAGCCACAGGCAGTAATTCAGCCCAAATATGTCTCATATTCTCAGTATTTTTTATAGTCCTTGCTTGGTGTGTGACAATAATAAGACAAAAGCTTTCCTTGTAACTCAACCTCACCATATAAATAATTTCCCGAGAGAACTTAAGCCTCGGTTATTTAGTTTTGTGATTAGATATTAAACATTGAAGGGGTGTTTTTGTGCATATTTTTGTGAACTGGCTTACTGAAATGCAAACTGGCTGACTTCCAGGTCAGGTAAACAAACAAAACAAAGACAGAGCTGCAGTATGGCTCAACTGCAATGTCATGTTTTCTGACTTCAACCACCAGCTTTCTTCTCTTCTTTTACTATCAGAGAGTGTGACAGAAGTGAGGACAAACATCTATGTGACCAGTTTTGGGCCGGTGTCAGATACAGACATGGTGAGTATCATCCTGTTTTTCCCATTCTTCACTGTTTAAGCATCATCACTTTGGTTTATCAAATCTAAGTAGGTTAACCGTCTGTATCCTTTTTAACTTGTAACTGTATTTTTTTGAGCTTATTGTGGTTTGACAAAAATACTTAGACTTGCATTGAGAGGATTTGTCTGTGTGTAGGAGTTAAAACTGTTAGTGTTCTCTTTAGCTTGTGCAATACATTCAATTCCCTCTTAGGATAAAGGCACTGAATTTTAGCTCTTGTGAAAAGTCTTTACTGTTATGTGTCTCATTGAGAAAGGTTTTCTCCTCCTCTAATTTGGAAAGTCTAACTGAAAGAGCTTCTTTGGATGTTACAGTTCACGCACAGCTTCTCCATGCCATCAAAACATCCCATTCAGTGTCAGTGGAATAGTTTTAGTCCCTGTATAATGATATCATAACACTTTAGACTTTCAGACACTTTAGAATTATTATTATTTTTTTTAGCGTTGGAAGAGATCTTTTCACAGGATTGCCGAATGGAAGATATAAACATATGGTAGAGTGACACTGAGTTAACATCTTTCTACATAAACTATCAAAGGGCTAGACAACCGGGGCTGGCAGACTAGATGAAAAAGAAACAAACAAAAAAAATGTATTATTGACTTCACCAGTCTTCAAACACCAAACCACTCCAAATGATGTAGGTACTTTATAAAGAGTGCAATAGTAGTTATTCAGTCAGGAAAAGTTACTGTGGATTATTCAAGGAGCGTCTGATGTTTCATCTAACTTGCTACACTGACTGACTGCATGCCCCTTTATCTATGTTCAGCAGTGTCTCAATAGATTGTGGGCTGGACGATATACTGAGCAGAACCCCCTTCTCCTTGTCCATCATGTCCAAAGCACAAGCATGAATTCTTTTTGAAGGTGAAAAAATAAAGTTGTCTACTGTGAAAACCGTGGCATATTTTAAATGGGACATGCCAAATTCCATGCCAAATAGAAAACACAAGCCAAGGTTTATCAGCAGCGAGGTCTCTGTCTCCTTCCCTCCATCTGTCTCAGTCTGCCTCACATAGGTGCGCACGCAGACACCGTCATTTGCTTTTTTTTCTAATCTTGATCATAACTATAGTAACCGAAGAGATCTGAGAAACTGAAAATGACCAAATTACTGTCATTTTCTACCCGCCTGCATTCATCTCAGTCCCTGGCTACAGTCTCGACAGATTACCTTCATTTTAAATCGATATTCCAGTTGGATTCAATGGAAACCAACTTCTGTATGAGGTGATCGACCTGTGCACTTGAGTTTGTTCCTACACAGCTCCTTAAGGATGTTTTTGGCTATTTTAGTAATTTATTTATCATGAATAATTATGTTGCCCTCTACTCTCAAGCACACACTAGTTCAACTCCTCCTAAGGAAATCTAAACTAAATAAAATTTACATCAGATCTAGTCTTTAAGGTGCACTATGCAAAATTGCAGCGGGTCGACTGAAGCGAGGACTGTTTACACTCAACTGACAAAAACATGGAATTAGCTTGAAATTTGCTGGTTGAGTTTACATGTTTGTCATTGACCTGACTCACTGCTGTGTGTACAGTATATATATATTTTTGTCAGTTGAATGTAAATATGTGTCTTTTACCGAACGTTTAAAAAAACTCAATCCTCTATGATCAGCAGTGTTTTTGAGAAGCTCTATAATAAATCACAGAGCACAGCCCTCCTCACAGTAAATGATGGCTTCCTTTTAACAGCAGATACACACAGATTGTGCAGAGTTAGTCCTATTGGACCTTATGTGGCATTTGCCATTGCTGATCATGCAATTCTAATCAACCGCCTCGAGTGCTGGGTGGTATCTCTGGCTTAGCACCGAACTGGCTCGGGGGCCTGTCTGACAAAGCCAGATTAGCGGTCTGGCAAACTTTGGTCTTATCCCTGGGTTTTTGGTCTGAAGTTGATGGCACACTTTTAAGTGGGGTACATCACTATGGTAACGTATGCTGCGCACGTCTTTGAAGCAGGTTATGTTCAGGCAATCTAAACACATAAAAATTCCAGCTCCTGAGCAATCAGTAGAGGATCCTGTGGACTTGGGTGCACAGATAGTTAGAAAGCCTCTTTGCAGAGAAACCTTTTGCTTTCCCTGATGATTTACTCTATCAGACATATAGATTATCTTTACAAGGATTGGCCTGCCTTCGCAACCTTCTAGAGCCTTATATCAATAGTGCAACTTATCAAGGAAAAGCCATCACTATACCTCAGGCTGTATGCAGTGCCCCTGTGTTTTTTCTGGCACCAGTATATACCTATATTCCATTAACAATACAGAGGACTTCAGCAACTGCAGAGTTTATTGCGCCATTGTTACTGTAGTGATGTGTTTGTACTGATTCCAGGCCATTTGCCCACTCCAGCTATGAGAAAAAGCTTCTATTTCACATATCAGGCTGTGTATATTAGTTGGCTATAGTTGTAAATAATGAATGAAATTTACTAGACATCACCGCGGCTCCAGAGAACATGAGGCAGACTCTGCGAACAGAAAATATCTTCACAGCCTCAGAGTGCGGGATGCTCATACGGTTCTGCTGATTTGCTGTTATAACTATGTACATTACATGTAGTGTCATGTGAGTCCAGAATGCTTATGTAAAGCTTTACCACATGGTTTTGAAACAGTTTTTAATGCACAGCAGAGACTTTGGCAGAAACCCCTCTTTGTACTCATCTTTCGCCCTACTATTAATAATGAGCACAAGAAGTTCACATACGCCCCCGTTTTTTCCAACACTATTCTGCAGAATCACAGCTGTAATGTTTTGTATTGCTTATATTCATTAAAGTAGCTTTATTTCCTGACAGAAATATGCAGCTCTGGGTTTGTCCATATTGCCAGCAACATCTTTTTTATGTGCGTGTTTGCTCATAGCTCAAGTGAAAAACCCCTTGTTTCTGCAGCAAGTTATGAAAATATATATTCTTGTTTGCATCAGTGATTTGCTTGGGCAGAAGTCAACAAACATTATGAAAGAGAGTATGCTTCAGAGTTCTGTGCTGAGTTTCAGTAGTTACTGTAACATTGTGCTTTAGGCTCAATCAAAAGAAAGGAATTTCAACAAAAGAATAAAACAGCAGCAGAAAGTGCTTTCCAGGAGCACTAAAGTCACAATAAACAGAAGTGAAAACAAGAGAGGAAAGTAATATACAAGGCCAGAGCTTATGTGTGGGTATTTGTATGATTATATGTTCTGTACGTATGGAGACACTAGGACAGTCCACAGGGACAGAAAACCAGTAACAGATACACAGTAGGAACAC
>OMLF01013034.1:86124-100048 GCA_900302615.1 Holocentrus rufus | reverse complement strand
GGTCTTTAAGCAGAGGGGGAAAAAAGGGAAAGGAATGGCCATTATACAGTGGAGGGAGCAGATGTAGATTGTAGGCTTTACTTAATATTATAATTTACTTACTTAATATTGAATTTGGACAATAATGAGACAGAGTCTGAATTGCTGACACGGGTAGCTGTTTCCAAAGGGAGGGCACCTTCTGAGGGTGAGTGGGTGGCAGGCTGGCATGGTTTTTCTTTTGAATTTAGAGAATGAAAAGAGGTCCGGTACCCTGAGAGCGGAGAGTGGAGCAGGTTGATGGGAAGCAGGTAAATCAGATGTACTGTGGTGTGAAGCCTTTTAATGCTTTTTAAGTTAAATTTAGACTTTGTAGACATTTCATTCTGGTACTGGGAAACCTAGTAGATCAGGGTTGTGTGATCTTGTTTTCTGGTTCATGAGTATCCAGGCTACTGAGTTCTGAATTAGTTGGACTTGTTTTTTTTATTTTTTTACTTACTTTATTTTATTTTATATCTTTTTGAGTGTGTAGTAGGACAGCCCCAGTGTAGTGCATTGCAGTAATCAGTTCTGGGGGAAACAAAAGCATGGACCAGTTTTTCTAGGTCAGTTAAAGGAGAGGAAATGACTAATCCTGGAGGTATTTCAGAGGTGAAAATAAGGGTTTTTTCAATATTGCCTTGATGTGGTTGCCAAAGGAGAGTTCTGGTTTAAAGACAACTCCCAACAATTTAATTTGGGCTAACTATATAGCCACTCAAATAAAGTAAGAAATGTAAGTTTCAATTTAGTGTTTACGGTTAATGTGTTTCTTACTGCATGAACACACTGCAACTCTCTTACTGTATGGTTCTATCAAAGACAACTGCTTTACTATGTTTTTTTTATAGTCTACTGTCTACTAGGGAACTCAGCTGAAACTCCCAGATTGGGCAAATATCTGTGGGCTAATGTTGCATTGACGTTACAGTTGATGTTTCTGCAAATTACTTAATTTCCCCACGGGGATCAATAAAATATTCTGATTCTGATTCTGTTGTGAATATGGTTATGAATGGGAATCTGAACCTTTATGTTGAAAAGACGTGTCTTCCCCTATCACATTTAGGAGCATACACATTGGAAAGCAGTTGATTCACCAACTTTTGATATGCTACAGTTACCTTAAAGGCAGATATTCAAGACCCGTTTTCATTTTAAATGGCAGGCTTGAAAGATAGGTGTACTGAATGTTTGCGATCAGCATATTGTTTGTGGGTAAGGGCTGGAGGAAATGCAAGAGCATACCAAGCCCACACACTGTTGAGCTTGGCATTGAAAATAAATCAACAAAGCCTGAGTGCCACTGCACAATCTGGAAAGGCCCTTGTTTGCTATAAGTCTTCAGGAGAAAAGGGTTGTTATTTGCTGTGTTATTTGGAGCAGATTCACTGTGTGAAGTGCAGGTAACTATAAATTCATTAATTGTTTGACTATCACAAGTATTTATTTCAATAGTGGAATAGTTAGTTCTTGAGAAGCAAGTAACAGATCTCTTTTGTCACTTGCTTGATATTTATTCAGTTTCAGTCTGAGATGTGATCACATGTGAGCGCTCAATGGTTGTTTTTTGGCCCTGTCTTTTGTGCAAAAATCGCTGTTCTGCATCAGTCTTGGACCGAAATGGTGTATCATATGAATAAATAATACTGAGCTATGCAGGTACCTTGCTTCTCGTTAATGCTTGATTTTACCGACTCACCTGCCACAGACTTTTATGCAGGTGCACAAGAGATTTTCAACTACTGATTGTTAATAAATTTTAAATGAATAATGAACTAAAGTTGGACCATTAAAAGTCCTGGAGAAACTGTTCTAAGTGAGATTTTCCCAGACAGAGGACAATCTATACCCAAGGCGTCTCAGTTTATGTCGTGCAGTGGTCCAATTACCCATCTCTATAACATCAAGTGTCCCAGAAATGTCTGCTCTTCCCTCACCCCGAGGGCCAGTCGTTCAGCCTTCACAATGGACTCCGATATGCCGCATCTGCACTCAGTGGCCCACTGTCGCAACAGGAGGGCAGTTAACTGGTCAGAGTAAAACTCAAATATCAGACCAATATCAGGCCACTTTACTCAGAGTCTGCATGGAGCACTTACAGTGTACGACCATGGCAAATTTCTTCACTGTCTGTCACACCAATCTCCAGAATGTGGGTTATGGTCGTGACGCTGATGTCTGCAAAGTAGGTGGGTGTGCTGCTCCACGTCTAGCCTCCCCCTCTCTATTTTTCTTGCTCTTTTTTTCCCTGTTTGTCTCTCCTTCTTTACTCTCGCCCTCCCTCACTCTTGTAAGGTTTATAGAGCGCAATCACATGCTCATGTCTGCAGTGTCATGGCACATTTACCTGTTTTCTGGTGGGCTTTGACAGGTCTGGTTTGATGAAACGGAAAGCTATTTAGTCTGTCACAGGTACTGCGTTGAAGCTTGCTTGACATAGATGTCAGTGCTGGTCTGGTAGGCAGCTTTGATCCCAACATGTTTTGCTCCTATTTCAAAATGTCTTGTCCTTACATATTTTGGAACAGTTGAGCTTTCAGCATGCCAGTGAATGTTTAAAATTCAGAAAAATTTGCCTTGAAATAGTCCTTGTGCAAGTCAAGATATTAGCAAGGTTTCAGGTGTCTACCTTTTTAATTCATTTGCACTTTTATTTAAAGCATAAGCAAAAGAAACTTTTAATTTAATGAAAATTTTTATTTTATGGGAGTATATTAGTATACTGTAGTATCCTGAAGTTTTAGAGGTTCTGATGAGCTGAGTGGTGCCGTGTTTGATTCCCCCATGCCTCACCCTTGCCATCAGGTATCATATTTCTGTTTATTCAGCAGACTATTTTCTTGTTCATCCATTATTTTTTATCATCAACGACAAACTTGGACATGCTCCAAATTTAATCTAACATGTTCTATGTAATTATATAACACTGTGAATCCCCCCTAGAATGCCTCAGGGTCCTCTAAACAAACCAGATGGAGGTTAGTGTTGTTCATATTTGAAGGTGAATGCCAGGATTTTGTATCATCTCATCCTTGTTCAAGGGGACACAAGTCCATTTGAGTCCCTTTTCATCGGAATAAAGAATGACGCCGAAGAGGTACATCTTAAATTAAAAACATTGTCTTGGAGTCCTCAGTACCTTTCAGGAAAGCTCATTTGATGCACTCTTGAGAAAAAAAGCTGTACTCTGAAAATAGTGTGCCATCTTTTCTCCCACCACGCAGGTCATCATGTCCCCCCATTGTCACAACATGATTCATGTGCAGGCAGGGAGTGATTTTTAAAAGCTGTACAGGTACTGTCTTTTTGCATCTTAAAAGCGTATATGTTGTTACCTTGGTTATGCATAATAAATTTATGATGCTGTGGTGCATTATAGGCAAATGGCAACCGGGTTTGAATTCTGGATCAATAGGGCAAAACAGGAGTATTAATTAGAGAGTCTGGCATGCTGTTCACTGTCACAGCCTCACTTTGTGATTAAGGCTGATAGAACAGGAGTGTTTCTACATAAAAACCTTGTATAGTGCAGCTTTATATTCATGTTGTGTAGTTGTGGTCCAACACAAGCCTAACTCCCTCCAAGTGTTCCTCAATTATTCAATCACTTCAAATGATTTCATCGCACAGTTTGTTTTAAACTGTGATATGTGAAGTAAGTCACTCTATGAGAGAAATATATGATCTTTGTGCATCGTCAGTATATTCTACACTGTCTCCTCCCAGCAGTGTTTTTATTGTACAGACAATTATATTGCCTTATTTTATTGTGTGGTTGATCAGACTTTCTTCTGACAAAATGTGAACAAAAACATGCAAAGCCTCTAGTCTGTTTCAAAACAATGCTTACTGAAAAGTGGGGCCAATCTTCTGGATGGTGACGCTCCAGTCCAAATTTAACAAATTAAACAAACATGCTAAATTACCACTGTTGAACTACTTCTACACTCTGTGACACCAAACCAGCTTCCATATAATCTGCAGACGCTTGAGTTTAAATGTTATATAAAATCTTTTTTTTTCCTTAATTGAGCTCATAGGTAACAGGTAAAATTGTCTTATTATAAATTGTATATACACAAACATTTTAACAATATTTGACCAGCTTCAATGAAAGTAACAAAACTTGGGGATGGGGTCTAGTTTTGTTTTGTTTTTTCCCCCATAATTTTATCTCTAAAACCCCTTAAACTTTTCACTGTTTTAGAGTTATGTGGAATAATTTGTACATGATCCCAAAATCTAAGGCTCTTGAAAGGTTGTACATTTCAGTATCTGTATACTTCTCTATATCTCCCCTGATTCACAAAATTTTACATCCAGTCAGATCATTCCAGTTATCTGTGATAAAAACAAAAGATTTTTTGATGAAACTATTTAAGATATGAATGCAAATCAGCAAGTGGAGAATGCTTCACGCTAACCTTGACTAAATAGCTTCTCAGACACAACAGATCTTTGGACTTTAAGACCATCAGGGACCCTCAACATGCACCAGATTTCCAAACTGACTGACTCAACAAATTCGAGATCGAGTCCTGGGTGAGGCAACCATAATGAAATCAAACCAAACTATGCATGCTGGCTGGTTTATGTGAAGTTCCTCTAAAGGTTAAAAGGCATTATTCATGCCTAACTGATTCCATTTTCTCCTCCTTTTTTCCCTTTTTTAACTCATGACTAAAGGGGTAAACTGTTCCCGGATGCCATATTGCTGCTAGCAGCCATAATTGTCCTTGTGTCTGTGAGTCAACTAAATAAAATCCACTGGAGCGTTTTCTTTTTTGCTGTTTTTTTTTTTCTTTCTTTCTCAGTTTACGTGGCTTTGTCTAATGGACAGGAGCAATATGAGAATATAATGTGATATGCTCTGTTTCTCCCTTAGCATTTTGTATCATCATCAGCAAAATGGAAATTGTTCTTTTCATTCTTTGACCAACCATATGAATCCATTTCTTTTTGAGGGTATGATACTAATATCTTGTCATTATTACTTCACTATGGGCATTGCTAAATCACAAATAAAAAATGTGGTTAAGACATCAAAAAAAGAGAAACATTTATAGTGACTCAAGTCAATCAATGGGTCAAAATTATTTTTATATCTCTTTATCACAAAAGCATCTGATGAAGGTATACGTTTAGTGGTGCATGTCCTTGTTTGTTTGCTGCCGTATGAATTGAGGCTGATTTTTGTGGAACAAAAAAGGCATGTTTGAATCTCTCGCTAAAATGTGTTTATGCCTCAGAGCTGGTGAAGCTGTTGAACTGAAAATAATTGGGATTGGTATGAGATTCACAGCTCATTGCAAGTCTCACACAGGTTACACTCCCAGCATGGAAAGGTGAAATGCATTCAAGGAAAGAACCCAGAGAGAATAATTGACGAAGGGAGAACAAGAAAGACTAGTAATTAAGGCATTAATCAAATCTGTGCCTGATCATTACATTGCTCAGAGTTAAGAAGTTCAGAAGAGCAAAAGTAATGGATATGTGGCCCCCAGCAAGTGCACTGAATCATTGTGGAAGTCCTGTGGGTTGTGTAGGCCCTGACCTAGCTTTGGGTAAACCATTCAGTTTCTGCTTATTTTTTTGATACAGATGCTGGCTGGTGGAGGTAGTGAGAGTGTTGCAGGTTGAAAAAGGCTACTTCTGTGACTTAGTCGTGTTATAGTCAAAAATACCACACAAGCAAATCAGAAAATTACTCATGCTCTTCCTCATCTATTCTATCTCTCAATAACAAGACATCATTGCATGCATCACACATGCACACAGATTTTTGTGCTTAAAATTATTGAAACACTAAATTAAATCTACCAAGCCAGATAGGCAGTTAAACTCGAGACAGAGTGGAAATTAGTTGTCTGTCAAGCTGGAGCCAAGTAAACCATCAATATCAGACAGTCACTTACTGTGGTAGAAGACCTGTCAATTTCACTTTCATGGATTGGGCAACTTGTCCGTGTGCCCAGGTGATCTTCCAAATCACCGCCTTTACAGTGCCCTCAGGCATTGTTTTAATCTTGTTTGTAGGTGCATTTTAGGGCAGAGGAGTGTCAAGTAATTTCGCCATTATTGTATTAAGCAAGTCTCTTATCATCACAGTTATGACTTTTGACAGACTTAAGTCATGTGACTTGTTTCCCCTCTATAGACAAATATCCTACAGCTAATAGCTGAGTACACCTGCTGTCTGTAACTGCAATCTAAAAATAAATTCAGCACTTAATAACCTTAATAAGTATGTTCATACTGTTTGTGTTCATGAAGAAAAAAAATGGAACTTTGATAAGTGTTGTATGTACATGATGTAGTATTGTGTATATATAGCATTGATGTATATACAGTGTGTATATATAATGATTTAGTATTATATATGACACATATATGATGTAGTAAATAAAGTCCTTGGAGAGCAGCTTGTGACTTGACTGGACCACTGCCTTACAATAAATGAAAAATCATATTTAGCTGCCATATATATTGTTAGTCCTTGCTCCTAAAACTCTGATAATAAATTTCAGAGTGTAGTAGTGTTGAAGGATTTTTTTTCAGTCTCATAAATCACAAAACCACTAGTTTGGTGACAGATGCCATATTAGGGGGCGCCATATTACAAATACAAAAGGGAGTCCTCATTTGTTTTGAGTCAGTTTTGAAAATGACAGCAACAGTCATATATTACACAAGGGGATAATTTGTGCCTAGGTATGGCATTTTTTAAAAAATTGGAAAGCTTTTTTGTGTATAATCAGCTTGGTACAGGTAACCTGATTTGACATGCATATTCTTCAGATCAGCGTGCTGTTTCATGAGGAGAGATGTATTCAGAAATGCATTTTGTCATTTCACTAAGCCTATTAAAGTCATCATCAGCCATAAACGGCATGTTGTGCAACATCAGCGACATGTCCTGTTCTTTGCCTATTTGATCGGCAAATGTTTGCAATTAGGCTAATTTTGAAAGATTGCATCACGGACATAATTTACATTTAATGAGCTGAAACAATGTCCTGTCACTCCCATTTTAACTGATGCTAATTAGGAAGCAGAAATTAAGCACATTCATTATGTAAACAATAATGCAAGAATTAATTCATCATCCATCCATAAAGCTGTACAATGTTTCTTCTTCTTTTATATAAAATTGACATATATTATGCATTAACTTAAATGCATCAACATTGTTGAGCATTAACCATGACAAATCTCTCAACTTTCTTCAATGTAAAGTGAGAAACCTACAGGCCTCCATGATCATCTATGATGATTTTACTTGACCTTTTCAACTCTGCCAGCCTCATTGGTGGGTCTATCAGTAAAAATGCTTTTTACACAGCTGAGCTTTCTTCATACCCACTGAACTTCGTTAAATTCTAGTCAACATCTCATGTTTTCCAAAATATGTCACACTGAATCAGATGTAGATGTGAATCAAATGTGTATAAAATGTTGCACAAGACATCTAGATGCCTTCCATTTGATCTAAATGCACAGCCATAGAATAAATGGCATTTGGGGTTTGAATATTTCACTTTAAATAAGGATGCTCTAGCTTGAGTGATGCATTGGAATAAGACAGTGTGCAAGATGTGAATTTTGTTTTTCCTCAGTCTGAAGCTAATAGAGGAAAATGATGGGGAAAGTAGTTCAAGAGATTAAAAACAGACTTGCAGTTTATTGTGTGAAACTTTTGATTCATCTATGATGATAAAATTGGAAAATGGTCAGTTTAAAATATCGCATAATGTTAACCATATTCAATTTCAGACGATATCTAGTGCAAATATATTTGAAAGCAAACAGCAAAGTGCATGAATGACCATAGTGGTGTGGGATCACCAGGACAGTCCTGTCATCCGCCTCTCTCTCATTGCAAATTTCCAAATTGTTTTGTTTTCAGTGGGTTTAATTTGCTTGGATGTTTGTGTCCAGTGATGGAATTTGTTTATGATAGCAGAAATTTAGTTTGATTTAATGGCTAATTTGCTCAAATACAGTGAGAAAGGTTGCAAATATTGACTGTAGAGCTACAAAAGGGAAGTAGGAATGACTGAAATAGATATGACAAAAAGTAGACTAAAATGTCCAGATCTGTTGAGTAAAACAAAATTAAAACTAAAAATTGATGACATTATTAAAATGTGACGTAATAACTAAATGTTCATAATTTAATGAACTCATTAATTCAAGTTAAAAGGCTGCATTAATATTATATCAGATTCGAGACACAACCTTCCTGCCATTATGAGGGAACCAGACACGGTCTCATTTTTAAAGTCTAGACTCAAGACCGATTCGTTAGGAACAGGCTACATCCTACGTTAACTGCCACCTTATCAGCCATTCGTTTCATTTTGCCCACTTCCGTGCAGTCAGTCATTCTCTTATTTCTCCAGCCCTGCTATTGGCTGCTGGTCTCCACGGTCCACTCACTCATACCCACTCACACTCGTGCCTGAAGGTGTCCACTGGCACACACATTCACACCCACACCCACTCACACGCAACTTCTGGACTCATTTCATAGGATTTGTTATGTGCTCCTTGTGTCTCTTTTGTTTTTACTGTGCATATTTTCATGTGTCCCTTTTTCTTTAAGAAAATAATTGATTTTCACATCATTCTGAAACATAATATTTCAAATAAAAATCTAAATTTATTTCTTACATTACGTCACTGTATGAGAAAGTGGCAGATGAAAATAATTGCACAGAAATCAATCAATGCATCTTTGTTACACACAGGAAATTTTTTTTTATCAATCTCTGTTTTTGTTTGTTTATATCTAACAACCAAGGCGATTCCATTGCATTTCACCTGTATGACGTGTGACGGACAAAACTGCTTCACCACAGTTACTCAGTCGGTGCTTAAATGGGCCAGGAGCCTAATTGGGCACAGTGAAGCTTTTTCGCTGGAATTTATCAGAGCTTTAGCTTATTCCAAATGTTATTCAAAATGTTTGCAGAGAGTGCAGAAAATGGCAGTGAAAATGAAAACACAGTATCAAGTTGTTTTTAAATTAATAGAAGGCTGCTGTCAAACAAATGTGTCAGTCAATGGCAAATCAGCTGTAAGCTGCATTTTCTACAGCTGGAGGTTACACATTTGATGATAAATAGCGGTAGCACATTTGTCGCTGCTGCACAAGAATTTCACATTCATTAAGACAGTCTCCTTATGTCAGCTTCAGGTTTTCATAATTCTTAGGTCAGAAGTGAAAATCAGTGTTGCGGTGATTTTATTTATTGAGCAGAATTTCCAAAATAAAAGTCCCCTTGGCAAGTGTGATCCCCACCTTTTAATTTATCTTCCAAATCTGATTCAAATGAAATGACAGTTTAATATGCTGCAATATGCATGTTTACATTTGTTTGCTGAATCTCTATCATGCATGTGATGTTTAAGATTTATAATTTTCAAGCATTGTGCATGTGTTCTAAACTATATTCAAATTAGGTGTTACAGTATTACCCATCTGTGATCCTCTCTCGTGAAGAAAACCGGCCAACCCCTAACCCCCACCCTCGTTTTGTCTGAATAAAAAAAAAAAACAAAAAAAAAACTGTTGGATAGATGCTTCGCTCTGTCTCCTCTGTTGAGGAGAAATCAATCACCCCATCGCTGGAGAAACACCAGCTGGCATTTGAATTGGGCGTGCCATTTGGCCTCGTGTGGTGATTGACTCTGCTTTTCCTCATTACTTTCTTTCAATCTTCAAATTAATTCCCCATCTTGACACCATATCCCTGTCCAAAAAAGCAAGCAAATGACACCTTGGCCCAGCTAAGCCAAACAGACAGTACTCTATTTATTCATCACTTGATGCTTTGCATTGATTGGGATTGATTGGGAGAGTAGGAAGTGTTGCCGGACATAATAAAGAAAGAGAGAGAGAGAGAAAAGGACCATAATGCGTGTGTAAACTTGGGAATAGGGCTTAAAGGGGCCAAGGTCTCTCTGTGCCAAAATGCAGTTTCTTGGAGTGTTGCAGCTAAGTCATAAATCCAAGAGCATCTATGACATTAAAGTCACCATGTTGGATATGTCTTTGCATCTGATTCCTTGCATGTTTGTTCATCTGTTTTTCTTGTGAGAGGGCTACTTCAGTACCACCCTCAATTTGGTATAATTAACACACAGTCAATAAATGTCAAACAAGGTAAGCTCAATTCTTTAAAAAAAATCTTTTGAGAAGTCTAAAAAGGCTGATAGTAGTCAGGGAACAGCTCTGGGATAACTGAAGAGAAGGTGCAATTAAAAGAGGAAAGTCCTGTAACTCAGTGGGGTATGGCAAAAGAAGGAAGGAAAATTATCTGAATAGGCTGTACCTTTGTCAAGCTCAGTAGTCCTCCCCGTGTTTCCGCTTTTAACTGTCAGTGATGCTCTCTGAGGGCTTTATTAGGCGGATTTTCGTGAGGGAAGATATAGTGCGACTGTTTTTGATAGTACTGTATAGGTTTGCAGGCTATCAGGAGGTCAAGCAGATCAATTTACAGACGCCTGTCTTGTTCTGCTACAAGGAGCCGGGGTCATGTGTTCAGCTGTGGCTGTACACCTTCCCCTGGTGAATACGATGGCTTGGTTTGCTGGACAGAGCCATTTCGTGCTGTTGATGCCACTGGCTTCATCAAGTTATACATTTTTTTTTTTTATTTACAAAGGAGCAGCAGATAACTTCCTAGTGAACAGTATAGTAATCAAGTCCATTTACTGTACTAGCAAAAGCACAGAGCAAATTAGGAAGGAACACATCTGGGATGTTTTTTATTGATTACCAATAATGTGTGTTGTTGCGTGACATACAGACAGCTTACTTCACTTTCAGAAAGACTGCACACTGCAAGTCAGCCACAGCCGCAGTAAGCAACTGATGAGGGAATTCTGTTGCTAGGACACCAAGTGCTATTGAATGAAAGATGTGAAATAAATTCCTGATTTTGACTGGCTACTTCCCGGAACTTGATAGAGATGGAAATGTGCATGGAGTTACATGTAGCTGGGGTTTCATAAACCAAACTGCATGTGGAGTACTGATCCAAAGAGGGCCATATAGATTCTGCTGAATTTGATCATAAATAGGCAGGGTTGGGAAGATCATTTTCAACAGTAACACAGTAACATAACTGGAGTACTTTCATATATATTTTGATGTAATCAGATCAAAAATATGTCAAATGTACATAAACATTTCTTTTTTTATATCAAATGTCCAATGAATAATGCTATTGTTATCACCTGCAGCTTTTTTTCTTTATTTTCAAGATCACTAAAACTCGTAGTGGCTATAATCTAAATGCCCCTTTCCCTTCAAAGATGCTTCCAATTAAATCATATTTTTTCCCTTTTGCCCCCCAAAATATCTAATATGCTGAGAACAGCAATTATTAACTCTTTGTAAACAATTCCCTGTACTGCTGTTTAATGTAATTTGCTGTTCCCCACCTCTGTTAATGGCGATCTTAGCAGCTGATCCTCCTAATTTTCTCTCCCTTAGGAGTACACCATTGATGTTTTCTTCCGTCAGAGTTGGAGGGATGAGAGGCTGAAGTTTGACGGGCCCATGCAAGTCCTACCCCTCAACAACCTCCTCGCCAGTAAGATTTGGACTCCTGATACATTCTTCCACAACGGAAAGAAATCTGTGGCCCACAACATGACAACTCCTAACAAGCTGCTGCGACTAGTTGACAACGGCACTCTTCTCTACACTATGAGGTGAACCCCCGTTGCAATTTCCCAACACTGCCTCTTTATTTGTTGAATGCTTTCCAACTGGTCATGATGTCACTTCACCCACTGCAGCAATCCACAGTATATCAGTTTTGTGAGCGGTGCACAGATGCACCTTGATAAATGAACTGGGAAATTGAGTTGTAGAGAGCCGATGCAGTAGCTTCCAGGAGCAGTGTGTATGTGTGTCTGACTGAGAGAGAACTGACAAGGATCCAGTCTGGCCCAGCCAGACATGCCTCACAAATAGACAGCCGGACTAGGCTCAGTGAATAGTGCTCATTTCATCAAAGGATTGCAGCTATGCAGTACCTTACATACATTATAGATAGCATCAGCTACTATCAAGAGATACACAGTCAGTGAGCGCTTTTCTGTGTAGCTGAGTACATTCATCCAGAGGACTAAAACAAAAACCAAACTTAAAATAGACAGACATCATGTAAAAATGTATTGGTCTGAACCCCTCTAATCATTAAAACTTTCAGTCAAACCAACCTCCCTCCAACTTACATGAGCCTCCAAATGATTTAAAAACATGGTGCCTATGATGCTTGTTCACAGGGTCACTGCTGATTTTTAAGGTTGTTCCTGTGAAATTAATTTGCTCGTGCTTTCCATGAATGGATGAATGTCATTGTCGTTTTCTCATAAGTTCATTTGATATGGTGACAATTCTGCCAAGGCTAAGGATAACATTTGAACTCCAAAAGGATCATTACAAGGCCTGTCACTTTTTTAGTTGCAAGTAAAGATAATGTGTGGCAAATGAAGTTGTTATGCAGGGCTTTTAGGACTTTTCTAACACAGTACAAAGCCAAAGTCTGATGAGCTTCTTTGAAAACAGAAGGAAAATTTTAAAACCACCTTCTCAGTGGCTCCATGGTCTACATGAAAGGGTCAGATCAACATGTTTAAGATCAGCAATAAACCCTCCCGTACTCACTTTGAAGCCACATTTCTGTTCTATGAGGAGCTACCCAAAAATAATGAATTTCTGGACTCATTATATGTGTTGCCTTTGCGCTGAGGTTTATTCATATTTTATGGTTTATTCATGATAAATCAGTTTAATTCTACAAATCATTCTTTTAGACCCTTGCCAGCTATTTTAAGTAGAAAATGTATGAAATATCATAAGAAATGATAATGCTGATACATATTATAACAGCTGAACCAGAAATTTTTTAATCAGCTTTGGCATTAATTATCATGTTTCAGTTCCCATTTACCTTACCTTCATCATGCCATTGAAATAATGGCATATAATTGTTGGAATTCACATTTTCTGAATTAACATGCATATTGAATTGACACTGTCTAAAGAGGAGGCTGATAACGTTTGAATTTGTTTGAGCATATGAGCAGACTTCAGACTTTTGAAAATCCATCCATTTTTATGGCAAGTGTAATATTAGGACAAGTTAATGCATCAGAAGAGCACTTGTCCTTGATTGACACCCCTCTCTAAGCAACTGCTTAAATCCGTCTAATCAGCACGTTTGCAGGATTTGAATTGACAAATGCTCTGGAAGGCCTCCACTCTGCAGGTTTACATCATTTGAACTGAGGGAGCTGGTATTGTCTGCAGTTCTGTTCAGCATGAGAAAATTTATCACTCACATTCATGTCGCAGAGCCGAAATGTAAAGAAAACTAAGCACATGAAACATATGCTTCTCTCCCTGTAACAGAGAACATTTTAAAGCTAATTCAAGGAATGTTATTAAGTGACATTTTTCTTGGTTAAGCATTTTTGTAAAATTACATATCTTGTATGTGTTCTTGGGTGATTCACTATCAAAAAAGTATATGTGTAGTATGTTTTGTATGTACTGTATAATCTACTGTTTATAGTCTACTGTCTATAGTATGACTTGCACTATCTCTTTATAATTGATATTAGGCTTTCTCATCATTACACCATGTGTGTGCCATCAAGACAGCTTTTAATTAATTATAGTCTATGATCAAAGTAATTTCTTTTTCTGATACGTGTAATTTCATGCCTTTGTTTTGTTTCTGTCAGTCAAAGGCAGGTTTAAATATTACAGGATATGCTGTTGTGGATTTCTCACGTTTGATTTGTGTTATATTCTGTTAATTTGGGTAATTACTGAGCCAGTTATCAGCGATGAAGCAGTGCCAGTGTCCAGTTAAAT